>JALPQI010012287.1:0-30264 GCA_025490895.1 Thaumatotibia leucotreta
CCATTTAAGTCACAAGGTAGGCAGCGCATAGGCGATTTTTGTTCACTATGTCCATGGGCCTCAGTTCCCGCTTCCCATCAGGTGGGCTGAGAGCTCAGTTGTCTACCGTCACATAAAAAAAAATATTCAGACACACGCCACTTATAACTTAGACCACACTTGAGATATAGGAAATAGCGTCCCAGTAATGAGCGTATTGACTCGCGAACGCGACTGTACGCGGATGACTGCCGGCGAACGACCTTTGACGTGGCGATTGTACGTGGCGGCTACGGGGTGATTCTTTTATATTCATATAGGTACCTAACAATAATTATGGTCGGTTGACAACCAAAGCTCACTAAGTAACAAATACCTACTTGAAATAGAGATCGTATCTAAGTTCTAATTCAATACTGACATAAGAGGTTGCTAAGAGTAGTGACAGTTTTTATAGTGAGTTTTGCTTGTCAGCCGACGATATTATGGGCCAATTTTTATTTTGTTGGAGCATTCCCAAAAATTAGTACTCTTTGTTAAAAACAAATTAAAGTTTTTTTATTAATCTACATTTAAAATTAAAGCAACAAACAGTATTTACATAAAGTACGACTAAAAAACGTACTTTTATCAGAATTTCTGGGGTTGGATGATCCTCGCTTTTTAGCTAAGAGGATACATAAATGGATCTAGTCCCAGAGTTAGCTTAATTACGCTTTGTGTTATGCTGATGTAAACTTGTAACATCCAAAATAAATTTAAATACATTTTAAGACCAATTAATTACAAATAATTAGACCTATTCAATATCATATTCAAATTACGAAAAAACAGTCATCATCATCAGCCTATGATAGTCCACTGCTGGACGTAGGCTTCTCCTATTAACTATGCGTATAAACGCATTAGGAGGTAAATGCCCATAATCGCCACGCTGGGCAAGCGGATTGGCGATCGCAGTAATGTGTCCACTATGATGACGCTGCTGCCCATCATCAATCTTTAATCAAATATGGTCAGTGACACTTCAATCCCTTAGTCGACTCTTACGACACCCGCAGGAGGAGTTGGGGAGGTGACAAATGTATTCTTTCTGCCGTCACCACACGGCCATTACCTTAATTGCATATTAATTGCATATTTCATTGCATTACCTTTGTCAAATTTCAAATACATTTACTAAAAAGTCACAAGTTCTACGTGATTTTCATGCACCCTGTGTAGTACAATGGCGGACAATGTAACGCACCACGAGTGTATAGCGAGCATGAAACTTGCTGATACGGAAGATTTATGCTACACGTATAGAAAATTGTATTACAAAGTTGGCTGAGTGCTTGACACTATTTACATGCAATTTTTTATCGTGATTGACTAACTGGGGGGTAATGACAATCAAAAGATGGTGAAACTATAGACAATGTAAGTAAGTAAGTAAATATTCTTTATTGTGCACCACATACTTAATTAAAATACAATTACAGAAAAACATGTATCGATAGGCAACAACAGGCGGTCTTATCGCTTACAAGCAATCTCTTCCAGACAACCTTAGGGTAGCAGGAAATGAAAACATTAGCAAATAATTATAATCGGGTAGTGCCGATATGAGAACAAATTAAGAATTATGATCAATTAAATCAATTTAAAACATAGGTAATATAATAAAGATATATACATATATACATACATACATACATACCAATAAGTGTTTATATTAAAGATAATAAACGTAAATACACATAAAATAAAAAAATTAAAAAAAAAAAACTAATGATAATAACTCAAGTTAAGGCAGGGAAAGGTAATGTGATTTCAAAAGGTTTTTAAAAATTGGAAGTGATTTTGCTAATCGTAGATCTAGCGGCAAAGCATTCCACAACCGAACAGCCCGAAACGTAAAGGAGCTGTTATAAAATTTCGATGAAGAAGAAGGAGGCGCAAGAAGATGCTTCCCCGCACACCGTAATGTATTGAAATTAAAAAGATTTTATGACTAATATTGTAAGCGTTAATATTGAATGTATATAGCAAGATTCAGATCAGTGTGCAGGGGGCTTAGCACATGATTAGTGCGACAGTATGTCGCCGCGAGATAGACTATCCATCCCTCCTTTATTCATATAGTTAGTAAAAGATGGAAAATCTATCTCGCGGCGACATACTGACATACCAATCATGTGCTAGGCATACTGGTAACACTACGTTTTCCCGCCATCGCATAGCGATGCATAATCTTCTCCTCCTATTTTTCTATTATTCCTCCGGGTAAGTTATTTTTTTAAGGATAAAAAAACAAGTGACGTACGATTTTGCGGATGGCGCAGAGCTTGTGTAAAATTGTTCGATAAAATTAATAAAATTACTTATTAGATTATTGATTGCTTCCAAGTGTTTAAGGTATGAGATAGTTATTTTACTGCAGTGATATGATAAAACTGTATTATTAAAATGGAGCTGAAAGTATCTTGGGTTCATTCATTTCAGTACTATTTCGAAAAACTTGATTACCGTAAAGGTGAATTTATACCAAACGAGCGAATGCTCATTCTATCCCCCGCTCTACGAAATCAACGAATTTCGACGATTACGTTTTGTGTAGCGAACTCTACCAAATAAAATATGGAAGCCGCACGCCATTCTAAATTTCCTTTCTAAAACGGTCCAGAATTTTAGTTGACAAGGTGTCTCCCCTCTTCAATGCACCACGGTAATGAATTTCAATATTAACCTATTAAAACTTAAACCGCCATTTAAAATGAAATGAAATGAAATTTAATAAAATTTATTTACGACAAGCACAATGAACATATACACATCTTAATTTTTTTACGCCTAATTTTAGAAGATATTGAAGTTTAAACTTTAAAATTGATAAATGTAACCCCTGTGTACGGTATTCTATAATAATTTGTCAAAGATGTTGCGCCGAAATATGCGCGGTGTTAAGAAAAACGCTATGTTCTGCCCATCTTGGCACAATTGAACAATTGGTTTTTGGGGCATTTTTGAGCTGGCGTTAGACGTCCATGTTATATATGGTCGCAGAGCGAACTAATTTCGTGGAATGGGGATAGAATGAGAATTCGCTCATTTGGTGTAAATCCACCTTAAGACGAGGTCAGGAGGTGAAAGTTGGGTGTCGACTACTAGGCATTGAGTCAGGCATTGGGCGTTTACTTTTTTTTTAAACATATTGGCGTTTTGCTGTTACCTCTGTAACTGTAGACTAGTAGGTAGATTTGGTAGTTGGTCTACAAAGTTGGAGGTTGTGGTTGGATTTGGAAAGCCAGCGAGGGCATTTATTTGTGTGCTTATAAGAAATAATTGTTCTTTGATAATCGTTGTAGGTTAGAAATGCATGCTGGGGCTTCTCAAAAGTGTGTAACTTGTAATACAAGTGAAAGTCTCTTTTTAACACCATTCATTAGATAAGGACTTCCACTTGTATTACAAGTTACAAGCTTTTGATAAATAGGCCATAGGAAAGATAAAGTAATATCACAATATTTATTATGATTGTGATTCTAGTGACCCAAAAGGAAGCCCAGGTTCTGGGTTCGGATCCAAAAACGGCCATTTTATTAGTATGATGTTTTCCCAAGTTACGGCTGTGTCCTTATGTAGTATTTATCTATATTATAGGTTGTCTAGTCCCCAGAACTCAAGCCATAGGTACACTTTTAGGGACACCCACCTAAAAGTGTTTGACTTAAGTTCTGGGGAAAAAGTGTATGGCTAGATCAGCGTGAAATTAGAAAACCTTTAGTCAGGTTTGTAACGAAAATTAAGTACTAGTATGAGCGAAAAAGTGTATGGCTTGATCAGCGTGAAATTAGAAAAACCTTAATTTTAGTCAGGTTTGTAACGACAATTAAGTACTAGTATGAGCACAAAATCTCAATGAAAATTCAGTTTGGTGTTAAGTTTATAAACTATAAGCTATTATTATAATATTAAAACGCCGACCAGGATTAAATTCCTAAAGATATCGTACTTACTTGTCGTTACGAACCTGACTTCAATTTAGGTTTTGTAATGTCACGCTGATTGGGTGTCCCTAAAAGTGGAAATGCCATTACTCGTGAATTCGATGAACTGAAAGTTAAAGTTTTTAAAGTTTTTTTTTATAACTAAAACTATACGATATAATAATATTTATTTAACGAGAAAGTAAACAATAATAATAACACTAAAATGTAATATAAAAAATCTAGATAAAATATACAGTCGATTAAATAAAAGTCTATAAACTTGTTCCCAGTCTTAATAAAATGATGTAAAGTCGTATATTGACATTAATTGTATGATATTTCTTTAATTTCAGGTCACAATCCGGATCAAACGAAGAAACGGAATGAATTCCTGGACTACAAGATAATGGATTGATGAGATTTGAAAAAAAATAGGTGTCCATGTAATATTTCGGTGCATAGCGTGAGCGCAAAGAACTTGAAAACTCGAGAGATGGGACAAATGTGCGTCATTGTTCGCAATAATATGGACATGACTCCAAAGTTAATTGAATATTTTTTTTTCAGAAAATTACCTTACACGAAAGAAAGAGAAAGTTACCTACGCTGGTAACTATGAAAACCTTTGTGAATAGACCTCTCAAGGCTTCAAAATAAAATTTCAAGTAATTATTTGTTTAATTATTCATTCAATCAAATTTGGTGAGATGTCCATATTATTGCGAACAATGACGCACATTTTTCCGATCCCCGGTCAGAAGGCTAATTTGCAGAAAGTATGTACCTTGTATTTTTTCCCAAAATATATCGAGTTGTCAGATTTATACAGGGTGTAAATCGAATACTGGTGAACCTCTTAACTAGGGTTAATTAATTAACATAACAAGTATACCTATAGGTATATAACATAATGCTATAACAATATTTACAGCTACATAATATTGTTTACTGCTTGACAAAATGACTGCGGGGTCATAATTAAGCGTGATAAAAAATACTTTTTAATTTATGATCACGCTAATTAATCCTATGTCTGATTAAAGTTATCATTCGTATTAGTTTTACACATGGTATAGCATAGGATAGCATAAAGGATATTTTTTATTTGCCGTTCTAATTCTAGAGGGTTATTTCTGACTCCAACATATTAGTATTTTTTTTAATGTGACGAAGGTAGACAACTGAGCTCTCAGCCCACCAACCTGATGGAAACAGGAACTGAGGGATATAGTGATCAAAGAATCGCCTATGTACTGCCAACCCTGAGGATTTATGTAGATGGATTGCCGCTATCTATGCCAGTAATTACACCGGCTATCTTACCCAAGCCAAAACGCAGCAGTGCAAATACTGCTATTTAGCGGCAGGTTAGCGGTAAGACGGTGGTAGCTATCCGGGCGGACCCTGCACGAGGTCCTGACCTCATAATTAAAGTTCATCAATATGACCTCATAATTAATCCTTTAAATTTTGAACGGACATTAAAAAACTCATCATGTATTTTTAATTAGATAGATAGGTAGTTTTTTTTTAATGCATTTTATAAGTAATTTATGTAGTACAAATAAATATATTAGGACATTACCTATGAAATCGGTGTTTTGTATGGAGAATTTAGTGATGAAAAGACTATTTTTCATACAACGAATTTTGTGTATAATTTTTTGATGTCAAAATCAAAGTAAGCCAAATCTTGCCAGTAATATTAGATACTTCTAAGGCGTGTTTTATATATCTCTATTTTATAAAACAGGATACTATCATACATTTATATCTTTCCGAAACATATGAACCGGCAGCATATGGCAAGAGTTATTTTCGAAGGTTATTATTTTGAGCTTGAGGTTACGATTTTGAGGTACTGGACTTTAACAAAACCAATAAACCAGGCAACTTCTATTAACGTCTCAAGTAACCTATCCAATTTAACGCAAATAAACACGAACACCCTGTCTGTATTAATCAGAGATTGGACAAATGTGCGTCATTGATCGCAGTAATATGGACATGACTCCAAAGTTGATTGAAAAATTAGTCATTTAATCATTTTCAGAAAATTACCAATTTGACACGGGTAACTATGAAAACCTTTGTAAATAGTCACCTTCGAAATCAAATTTCAAGAAATTATTCGTTTAATTATTCAATCAATCAAATTTGGAGTCATATCCATATTATTGCGAACAATGACGCACATTTATCCAATCTCTGGTATTAATATAAAACAAATTAGTAATATATTTGCAATAACTTCGATGAAAAATTACATCTAACCTGAAAATATTGCTCTTAACTGTAGAAGGCCTTAGTAACTACGGCTGGTATCATCATCATATGGCTTGAGTGCGTGTGTGCATGTCAAATAGCGCAGCTCCAATTAATAACCGATAATTGTTTGCCAACATTAAGATAAGTCTACTTATCAATGCAGCTGCATCCTTGTACTAATGCCACATGTATAATTGTATATCAGGACAGTTAAAAAGATATTATTTCTAAATAATTAATCACTTAGGAATCAAATTAAAACTTTTTTAACAGAAATCAGACAAAACGATTATATGATAACAACAAGTAATTATTATTTATGAAAAGGATTAACTTAAGTAAAATATTAAAAATTACACATTTAATTAGTACAAAATAAAACAGTTTATTTCTAAATGTTAGATATTTTCTTATTCAAGGTATATAGAAATTATACGCTTTATGATTTTTTTTACTAATTAATACTTTTATCTACGGGTGAAAGAAACATGAGTCTTGAACAGTAATACGTTTTTCTAACTCTATATACAACTAACAATTAAATGCCCTACAAGTTACTTCAAAATTGACAAGTTATTTATTTATTTTCTGTATTTTTTGGGTTTATGTTATTAGTATTTTTTGTCTCGTAAGGACATCCAAAAGGATTGTTAAGACAAATTAATGGAATAATTTAATGGAATATGTTTGGGCCGGGTGGTAGCCGGAACGAGGTTTAGGTCTCTACGGTTAAGTAGTTTGTATTTTAGATTTAGTTTAATTTTTATTATTTAAGTCGTATTGTTTTTGTAATGTATTTAATTATTAAATCCTGTTTAATATTTTGAGAAAATAAAACTATTTCGGACATAATTTAAATTACATTGAAGTAATTTAACAACGGGAATTCATGTGTTTTCGTGTAAAATTAAATGGTAGTTATTACATTTAACGTTTTAAATAGCCGTTATCATTTGTGAAAAATACCTTAAAAATTAGAAAAAGCCACAAAAAAAACATGACTATTTCTAAGTAACTTGTGGGGCATACAATTGTTAGTTGTTTATAGAGTTAGAAAAACGTATTTCTATTCACGACTCATGTTTCACCCTGTATAGGTACTCCCTTAATGATTACTTATTATTGGGATTCCATACCCATATGTACAAATGAATTGATAAATATAGGGTAAATTGTCAATTACTAGCCGATTTTAAATACTGGCCACCTACATGTTTAAAATGATTTCTATTTATAAGATAACAAAGTTCAATATAGTAGAAGGTATATATTTAAGTAGAAACCTAGTTATTGGCCGCGTTTTAGTTACTAGCCACCTTATACTAGATGAGTTCTATTTATAGGTGGATAGAACTCATTTTAGTATGAGGAAAATGGCCAATTACTGGATTTGCCTAGCAATCACTCGTTTAATTATTGGCCGCCTCTTATTGAAGTGAGTTCTATTTACATATAAATAGAATTCATTTTTGAATGGTTGCTAATAATTGAAGAGTGGCTAATAACTGGCAAATTACCCTAATTCATCACTTTTGGGTCCTGTAGCACAGAGGATCCTAGTTCAGGAACCTCTTTCAATAAATAATTAATTTATTTTCAGTTATGAATATTTTGTTATAAAATCAAAAGTAATATCTATGTATGGTATAGTAAGATATCATTATTTACATTATTAACCTGGTAAGGCCCAACGTCTTATTTTCAGGACAGCACAATTTACTCATATCAGCCCATGACGTCATATTTTTCAAAGAAATATGAATTTTATGTTGTAGGTTGCAAGATTAAAAATAAAATATCCTTTTTTTAGGACACTGGGTTTTTATTTCACTTGTTCTAAATATAGGATGCACCTTACGAGGTTAAAACGGAGTAATTAATCCTTAAATATGGCATTTGTAAGTTTACAGTGCAAATATCGGGTGATCGACAGAAAAATAATTCATTATTATGACAATAAATATTATATTGCTAAAATATGTTTTTATTTCAATACCTATCTTTATTAGGCAAAAATATCTAGGTATACAACAACATTTGCATGTGGAATTTGGAATTATGATTACAACGAGATAACATTTACAAGGAATATTAAATAAATAAATATCTTGGGACATCTTACATCAATCGACCTAGTCCCACGGTAAGCTCAACTAAGGCTTGTGATGTACCAAGCGACGATATTATGTCAATATATAGGTACAGTGTGTAAGTCTAATACGGGCGATCAATTAAACCAGGCATGGGATTCATTAGTGTAATCATAGATTACAAGGTTTTTTTAAGTTACTCTTAATTGTGACCCCACAGAATTTTTTTAAGATTATCGGAGCAGCAATGTAGGTACGAACATTTGTTATTGTTGACATGGCAGTTATGTCATCTGTTTTTGAAATTAGCTGTCAACGAGTATTTAACTCGCGTATGTTGCTCTACATTGCGCGCCGAATAATTTTGTATGAAAAATTTTGTTGCTCTAATTTTAAGTAAAAGTTATTTGAATGTACTTATTATGTCTTAAACTAACACCCGTTAAGAGCTTCGCCCGTATTAGACTTACACCCTGTATAATAGATAGATACATATAGATACTTAAATACGTAGACAGCCATGACCAAGAAACAAATATTTGTGATAAATAAATACACAAATAATGCCCTCGCCGGGATTCGAACCCGGAACATCCAGCTTCGTAGGCAGGGTCACTATATACCAATACCAAATTGACCTACCCAATAATAACCAAAAAACCAACTCCAACTAACTGGGCAAACTCACTCCATCGTAGGCCGTGTCTCTGCCCTCTGCTGTAATAGTCTGTGGCCATGAGTGATGATGAAGACCATTTCAACAAAAAAAAAACACCAAGATCTCAAAAATTCTTCAAACCCCGCCTTAATTCCAACAGGGCCATCTCAGTTAACTCATTCGATTAAATAAAATTCAAAATCGGTTTCCATGATGCTTAGCCAAGTTGCCAATCGCTAACGCTCAATAGCGTATCGTAGTTTTCCCTCTCTGTCACTCTTTCTCATTAGCGCGACAAAGACAGTTAGCTGCCTTTCGCTTACGATTGACGATTACGAGTTAGCGATTGGCAACTTGTAAAGCACCCAGGCGTTTCTAATAAGTACAAAATTAATAATGTATTAGTAACATGATAACTTCACCTATATCGCCATCTCGCTGCCCCAATATGACAAAGTTCTATGTTTCATTGTTATCTATTTGAATTTTGAACTTTGTGACACTGACACTTAGTCCATATTTAAGTACCTCGAAAATGTAATATAAATCCAAGTAATATTAGGTTAGCGATTTGTGAAGACTTTGAAACACTTCCTGTTGCTAAGCCTATAATATTAATATGGTACTGGTCTCACCGCGAGCTACCAAGCTATGAACTATCAACTATAAACACGAACAAAAGATACTCCCGTGTAAATAAAAGAGACACGGCGATACTCGCCCCAGCTTAACCAAGTTGTCAATCGCTAGCGCTTGGTAGCGTATCGTAGTTTTCCCTCTCTGTCACTCTTGCATATTAGTGCGGCAAAGACAGTTAGCTGGCTTTCGTTTACGATTGACGATTAAGCGTTAGCGATTCGCAACTTGTCTAAGGGCTTGTGCATAAATCACGCGAGGTCTTATAAGGGGGGAGGGGGTTCAAGAAAACATCACGAAAGATTACGTTACAAGGAGACCTCACGTGTATTTTTCTGCGATGAACAAACTAAAAAATATTGTGAATTTCGGCGAGCGACCGTTAAAAGTTGAATGAAAAAAATACACGTGAGACTGCTAGGAGGGGCCAGGGGGAGGCAAGAAACTAACCAAACATCGCTAGGGGGGACGGGGGGGGGAGTCAAAAAGTAGCCGAAAAACCTCTCATGATTTATACATAAGCCCTAAGCACCCAGCTATCACCACCGGGCGAGTATCGCCGTGTCTCTTATTTACACAGGAGTGTGTATCTTTTGTTCGTTCTTATAGCCGATAGTTCATAGCTTAGTAGCTCGCGGTGAGACCAGTGCCTAAGTCATGTTCTTACTAATCTGTGTACCTCGGTTGTAGGTTATACAAATATTTATTAATACTGAAATATCTACTTGTATGATACGTTAGCGGGCGAATTGCACAACTTTTCTGTTGTCATAATATTACCTATAATATGTAGTTAGCAACCGGAACTTTGGATGCAAAACTTTAACAAAACATGTCAGTGGACATGAAAGAGCACATACATCCATAAAATATACATATCTACACACCCAAACATTGTAAGTTCAAGATTCTGAGATAATCACAATTTTTTTGGTATCTCCTCTACACATGAAGTATTTAATAGAATAAATAAAAGATTTTTCATCACACTTGTTGTCTAAGCGCGCCATTGCTTGAGCGCGTAGCGGGAGTAATAGAAAAGTGTAATTCCCTAGGGAGTAATAGAAATGTCAGTACGTCATTTAATAATATTTTGTCTTAAAACTTATTTTTTTGTCGGCAAGTGTGATGAAAAACATTGTATGCATCACGGTCTGTAAGCGGAATACTAACTCGAGTCATATAGGCAGAGGGCTTCTAACACTCTCGTTAGTAATTCCGTGCTTACCTCCCTTGATGCACAATGTACTATACAATTATACATATGCTTTTGATCTCTTAAATGTAAAAATACTGGACCGATTTGTATATTTTCATTCCAACCTCATTCTTAATTGAGGTTATATTATCGATATTTAACTTATTTGTTGTTCTCAGAGCAATTAGTACCACTGATAGTGATAAGGTGAATGTAAACACCTTTGTTTCATTAACAAATTAACGATTATTTAGGTATTTACTACATTAACTTCAATAGCTGCGTTGTAACCGCAGTAAAGGTGCGTTCAAACCAAAAGAGCATTCGCTATTCTAACCCCCCACTCTACGAACTTCGATCGTTACACAAAACGTGATTGGTGGATTTCGTAGAACGGGTGATAGAACAACGAATGCTGTTTTGGTTTGAACGCACCTTAAGAATACGTCTGTAGCGACAAACCCCAACTTTTTCCGTGGGCGTCGTAAGAGTTGACTGAGGGATGGAAGTGTCTCTGACCATTCGGTTATTGAAGATTGATGATGGGCAGCAGCATCATCATAATGGGTCAAACTCAAAATCATGTTATGAGTCTTTCCGGTGGACATTTTAAAAGTTACGGGCTATGAGGGCTAATTTTCTGATTAAACCCTTATTGTCATTTAAAGGCACTCCTTTCCTATTGAATTGTATGACAAAATCACAACTACACTCCTACCAGTTTGCTTACTATTGGCCATAGGAAAGAGGGGCTCTACAGTTCAGCTGAACACGCACATTTTCTTTCCTGTGGTCGATCGTTAACAGCCTGTGGACAAGTAGTAATGATTTTTATCACACAACGCAATGAAAAAGGAGTACGTCTTAAGGAAGATGAGGCTTTCATAAGAAAATCAAGCTTTATATGCCTCCGAACATGGGTAAAGGTAATATTCAGACTAAACGAGCATTCGCATAGAATAGTACCACCCCACTTCTTCCCGTGGGTGTCGTAAGAGGCGACAAAGGGATAAACCGATGGCTGCAGCGTCTGTCGTTGTCTTATTTAAATCTACTACGATCGCCAACTCGCATGCAAAGCGTGGCGATTATGGACTATGGAAGTCACAAACAATAAACTGACTGAATATACAAACGATACTCCTTCTGGAGTATGCGTGGCTGCTCCCGCGTTTCCGCTACTGCAGCTGTGGCCGGGTCGCATCCCACAAGGGTGGGACGGTTGTTGCACCGTCATTTGGGGATGGTGTTGAGAGGCTGTATAAACAATAAATAGCCCCGATGTTCCGGCAACCCCCGGTGCCTTGACTTTGGTAGCAGTCAGGATACTGGTGTGGTCCGGGGTGCTAAGAATCACCGGCGAAGTCCCGGCTGTGGGCAGACCTCCCACAAGATGGTCCGACGACCTGGTCAAGGTCGCGGGAACCCGCTGGAGGCAAGCAGCGCAGAACCGGTCATATTGGCGATCATTGGGGGAGGCCTATGTCCAGCTGTGGACGTCTTTTGGTTGATGATGAGCATTGGCTGTTCGTTTTGTGTAGTCGATCGAATTTCCTAGAATGGGAAATGGGGGATAGAACAGCGAATGCTCTTTTGGTCTGAATGCACCTTAAGGATGCGATCGCCAACCCGCTTGGCGTGTGGCGATTATGGGCATTATGATGTGTCTGTGATGATCAAAGCCCGGACGGCGGCAGGAAAAGACATATTTCACTAGTGCTTAGTTAAATATCGACTATTCTGACGACATCCATACAAACATTTATTGAATAAAAAAATATTGATCACACTTAATATCTTACATGTCAGGTTCTTACACCGTATAACACCAGGTTGCTAAGGATGCTCAATTATTTAACATAAAAAATAGCCTATTTATATCGTAAACTGCACTTATGACATTGGTCTAAGACGACCGGCTTAGCGGAAAACCATACGTGCGAGAGGGAGTACCTACCATATCGGCATCCCGCTCCAACTCATAGATTCGCTCGCCGCTGGTCGCCTTAGACCAATGTAGTGGCCGGGCCTTTATTGCTTGCCCTTAGAGTATTGTGCAGGGGATTAAACGGGGGAATGGAATATGAAGGAAGGAATGTCTGGAAACTCGAGACTCCAGCAGCAGCTCGGCCTACGGCCTCGCAGGCGATTACGCCGGAGCCGGAGGCTCCGGGCCTTCGGCCCCGTGCGGAGCTCGGCCTTCGGCCTTTGCAGTTTTCCGCTGCGTAGCATTTGAGCGCTACCCTGGCAGCCTTGTAAGAGATAACATATACCCGAGAAAGGACTATGCGTCAAAATGGACCAAAAACCAACAGAGCTGGGAGCAGTGTCATTAAAAAGGTCTGCTTATGTACTTTATTTCATTCTATAGGTGCAAAGTTGAATTCCATTGGATACTTTTATATGAGTAAGGCGTTCTGCGGGTACTCCCTAAGTAAATCACCGTCGTCCACACACCAATCATAGTATTTACTCTGATGAAAATACAAATATCTCCGTTTTGCAATGGAATTGAACATGGTACCCATAGAATGAAATGAAATAAATGTAAATACCTATTTAATGACACCACTTCTAGCTCTGTTGGTTTTTGATCCACTCTCCATACAATCTGTCCATGGTCCTTTCACCTGCAGTTGCTAAGACCGAGTGGCTTAGCGGTACAGGCATCAGTCGCGAAAGCTGAGTACGTGGGTTCGATCGCCACCTCGGTTGGTGATTTGGTGTTTTTTCTTTGGTGACATTGAATATTTATATTTCTTATATACCTACATTGAATTGTTTCATTATTTTCAACGAGACATACAGAAATATGACATTTCTTTTGTATGACGGTAATAAATTAGAAAGGTAAAATTGACTCCCAGGATGCTCAGCCAAGTTGCCAATCGCTAACGCTTAGTAGCGTATCGTAGTTTTCCCTCTCTGTCACTCTTTCATATTAGTGCAACAAAGACAGTTAGCTGCCTTTCGTTTACAATTGACGATTAAGCGTTAGCGATTGGCAACTTGTCTAAGCATAATAATTTAGCAGCTTGATCGCATAATCTATTCTTTGTTACAATTAAACGAAAACAATCAAATGTCAGTTCAACTCGAAGAATGTTCGACATTGAACTTTCATACTTATCTCGCTCACGTATCACTACACCACTAATAAACTGTCATAAGCGTCATAGATACGCAGTGCATTTACGCCCTTTTAGAATAAGATGGTGCAGCTATATCTACAATGCTTGTTCTATCACTAGCACTTGTATAAACTGACGTATATGTAGTGAAAATGCTATGCAGTTATGCCCTTTTGGAACTATTGCGGTAATATCTGGAGTTCGCGACTTCTGTCATTCGCGCGCAACGGGATATAGTGCGGGTGGCGAGAATCGGCCACTTCGTGTTTTTAAGGGTGGTAAGTATTGTCTGTAATACTGGGTAACGTTTTATAAAGTTACATTTCACAATTTCGATGTTTGACTCTCTAACGCACGCACATATTGGCTAGAAAAAGAGGCAAACAGCGAAATTGTAAATTGTAACTTTATAAAACGCGACCCTGGTTGTAACAAGTAATTGTAATAAAGGAAAAGTACAATGAGTAACCCTAGACCGCTTAGAAACTATGTCATATTGATTTTATATTGAGATTGTAAGAGTAAAGTACTCTTACTATTTGTAATTTTGACATGATTTTAGAGTATGGTTACAATTTGTTCAGGGTACCTAGGATATTATTTTAACTCTGAAATAAAACTATGAAAACGGGGGGTCTGCGGGCGATCCCAGTAAAGTGTTCGAAACGTCGGGATGAAGTTAAAGTTAATTAATATACGCGAGTTTATCCGTTTTCATAGTTTTATTTCACGTGTAATCCTCGCAGTAACCGATTTTTTTTATAACTCTGTCTAATAATCTCTGGCATTAAAAATATCGGCAAATTCAGTTCTTCCAAAGGTCTCTTCGCCCCTGCATTTTTTAAATTGGTTGCCTTTTCATACTGACAAGCTTGTTGTCCTGACAATATTTTTGGAGTGGCCAGTTCATATTGCCAGTAGTAGACAAGGACAGTCAGCTGCAAAAGTAGTAGAGCAGGCGAAATGTTCAAAATCAACTTCAAGCGTTTATTTCCTTTATAATGGGAGTCCGGTAAAAAACAAAAAATCTCAAAAGACTACTTCTGATAAATAAGTGTAATGCGAATAATAACAAATTATATTATTTAAATAACAAACGTAGTTTTTATATTTTCGTAAGTTTATTTTAGGCTCTAGTTTAATTAATATTTGTTTCTGTATAGGTTCCTAATGTTATTAAATAAGTTACAACAAAATATAAATAAATAAATTTCTTCATAGTTTTTCCACCAATGTGTACCATAATCTTTGTAAAACATTTTTTTACAGAATAAATAAGACCAGAAGTGTCGCTGTGCAGCTATAGTTATAATATATGTTCAACAAGAGAGCAAAGTAGATTTTTGCTTTTGAGTGTTGATGTTGAGTCCCGAGCAAGCGAAAGATTCTATAAAGGTGCGGTTAAACTAAAAGTGCATTCGCTGTTCTAACCCGCCACTCTACGAAATTCAATCGGTACACAAAACGTGACTGGTTGATTTCGTAGAACGGGCGCTAGAACAGCGAATGCTCTTTTGGTTTAAACGCACCTTAACTAAAACACGAGCATACCGCTTTCGAGCTTGTCAAAGTAAGATTGATAGTCAAAATGTACGACAGTTGCTGCGATTTGCCTTTCAATGTTACTATGACGAGGTCCTATTTTGTGTCAGGATTCATTTTTGTAAATAGTACTTGTAGAGACGCGGTGGAAACGCAGTAGGCTTATGATGGGTGTTTAATCGTTTGTCGTTTGTAAGTGACGCGTAGCATGATAAATAGATAAAATGGGACCATCATGAATTCAAAACGATGCAAAATGCCGGAAAATACATTTACAGTAAACCAACAAGACTTACTAATTACGTGTAAAGTTAGCGTATGATGCTAGGTAATACTGCGTCGAATATTTTTATCTTCGATTGACATACGTGACCTTTTTTCGAGGAAGGCGCTTGTAATTGAACATTTGTTTGTTTTAATTCTTTACTGTCTAACTGAAGTAAGTAATTGATAACGTTACGTGGTATACTTATCTTTTGGTTTAATAAATAGGTGGATTGAATAAAAAATTTAAATACATAATTATAGGCCTTTGTGTGACAACTTGGCACTGAAAAAGGGCGACAAATTTAAATTTTCATGATTGGAAAACATCAATTTGTTTTTAAACCTAAACAAATTGCGTAACAGATGTGCTTACCATAGAAAAAATCAACTGCGAAAGACTGGTTGTCACGGGATTTGAACCCGCTTCCTCTGGATTGCCGGTCCAACGTGATTCCAATTACACCAGACGACCTTCCGTCGATCACAGCGAATTTAGTCAATTGTATTGTGAAACTAATCACTAGCGACATCTGTACTTAATGTTTCGAAGGTACTACAACCTTAAGCCACTCAAAGACGTGTGTCTACCACAATCGTCCACAAATTCGACAACTCTCTGTAATTTAAATTTTCTATGAGCGATCAGCAATACGAACCAATGATGATGATGTTACTAGGTTATTGGACAGAGCATAGGTACCATATAGTTTCTATGAGTAATTTTCGTAATTACAATTGACACGATTGTGATTTTTTTTTTGATTGGCCTAAACTATCCGCCACCGGTGGACCACTGAAGAAGGTGGTAGCTATCCGGGCGGACCACAGAATTAGATTTGGTTAGAAGAAACAAGTAATATGCATATACCTACTTAATTTAATGTAAACATATTTTAACCTAACCTATATCTAAGATTGGCCCTTGTGGCATTGTACCGAGGATGCTGGCGGCATTTCCTCGCTGTATCGCAATACTGATGCGTTGTTCATTCATTTGAATGGCGGCCGAGCGTGTCAGATTTTGTACTAAAGTTGTTACTTGCCTATGATTTTAAATATGGCTCAGGCCCTTGAGTATTCATATTTTTTGGTGTTGTTGCAATTAATATTACTTAAGGAGGCATTATTAATGTTTTTGTTCACTTCAACTTACAAAATTGGACGACCGAAAGCTGAAAGCTGCGATTAAAGACGGACAACTCTGTGGATTTCACTGAGTTCATTTGACACGCTAAGTAGATACGTTTGCTTGATCTATGGTATATATGACATCTGTGGGGCGGACCCTGCACGAGGTCCTACCACCAGCAGAGCCTAGGTACTTGCCTCTGTATATCCTAAGGTGGAAAGATACTAACAAGGCATACTAAAGTGACTAATCAGATAGTTCAAATATGCATAGAAGAGTACTATACGGTATCGGCGGCCAAAGGTCGATGAATGGTGATAAGTGCTGACAGTTATAATGTAACGCTATCAGTTACATACATTAAGTATGTGGAGTGAAGGTTATAAAACGGTAGGCGTAGAAACTTCCACGATGCTTAATACATACATATAGTGTGACATTTCTAAAAATGAACTTTTGACAATTACAAATCAATACAATAAATTAAACCAGGCATGGGATTAGTGTAATCATGGATTACGAACTTTTTTAAAGTTACACTTAATTATGACCGCACAGATTTTTTTAAAGATTTGTTAATATTGATACCTATGCTTTTGAAATTAGCTGTCAACAAGCGTTTTTAACTTGAGTGTGTTGCTCTACATTACGCGTCGAATTGTTTCATACACATAATTTTGTTGCTCTAATTTTAAGTAAAAGTTACCTAAATGTACTTATTATGTTCTTAATTGAGCTTACCGTGGGACTAGGTCGATTTGTATAAGATGTCCCATGATATTTATTTATTTATTCATGTCCTGAACAAACCCCCGTTAAGAGCTTCGCCCATATAAGACTTACACCCTGTATAAGTTCTTAATCAAATGATAACATTTATTCTGCAAAAGTTTTATTCGTTTACATCGTAAATATACATTTTTATCTGACTATCTGGCCAATGGCCATTCACCTCCGCAGATCGTGTTCCTCAACCCAAACACATCCATTTTTGTGAGCAAATATAATATTTATCTTCTAGCAAAATGTACCTAAAATAATATTTAAAACTGAGAATCAAAACTCTCATTACTTCCGAAGTTTTCAAAAATATGCTATTAAGATAGCATATTTTTTTTATTTTTAATTTACATCGGTATTTTTTTTTGTTCATTATGATGTTATCTATTGGGTTTACAACTCAAAAAACTAATATAATTTAAAGGTCGATTGTACTTAGTTAAAAAAAACCTACACAGTGTTGTAAAAAGCGCCAAAACTATTGCCAAATTGTGCCATTGTGGGTAGGGCATCCAATCCCGGGATTCAAATGTATGAAATCACGGGATTTTTTAACATCAAATACCATTATTTCATAGGTACAAATTTATCCCAGGATTCAGCAGTGAGCAGATAAGAATACATTTGTCACCACCCCAACTCCTCCTGCGAGTGTCGTAAGAGTCGACTAAGGGATTGAAGTGTCACTGACCATTATTTGATAAAAGACTGATGATGGGCAGCAGCGTCATCATTAATATAAGTACACATTACTGCGATCGCCAATCCACTTGCCCAGCGTGGCGAATATGGGTACCTCCTAATGCGTTTATATGCATAGTTAATAGGAGAGGCCTACGTCCAGCAGTGGACTATCATAGGCATGATGATGATGAATCCCAGGATTGCATGCCCTTGTGGGCGGACGGATAGGAGGAATTCTTTGAGTCCATGACTTTAATCAAAACAATAATCATGATCACGTAAATTGTGTCACGAAAGTTAGTCATATAAACTATGTGGTATACTCCATTTCAAATACCATGGCCCGATGCTATTTAGAAGTTTTAAGGGGCATCGGGTCATGGTATTTGAAATGGAGTGTATACTCTGTCGAACAAAGGTTGCTCTGCAGTAGAAAAGGGGAGCAAATTTAAAAGATGTAGGTTAGTATTGTTGATCGCTCACAGAAAATTTGAATTTATCGCCCTTTTTCAGTGCCAAATTTTTTTACACAAAAATAAAACTTGGTAACACAAAAATGATGATGTTTTATTTTATTTTCATTAAAGCCCTTATATCATGTTTTTTTTTTGGAATTGATCCTTATATCAATGTTACTTCAAAATTTCGACAAGTGTTAATAATATTTAAATATTTATCAAACGAGTTACTCACGTAATTTAAGTCGATAATTGCTCGACATCCTCGACATGCTCGAGGATCATCTAAATGGATCGAAACATGTCGAGCAAGTATCGACTTAAATTACGTGAGTAACCCGTTTGATAAATATTTCAATATGTTTGAGTCTCACGTTAGTTATAATTCTAAAAGTGTTAATAATGTTTTTCCAAATAAGATCATTAGCTAAATAAGTGTTTGTAAACTCATTAATTTTGTACTTATATTTAAGGTAAGATAAATACAGCAAACATCATTAAATATGATCGGATCAATTAATGTATATCCTTGATGAATCCTCGTTTATGTCAACACATTCTGACCCTTACCCACGTGCAGATAAGGGTCAAGGCAATTCTAAGAAACAATGTATTTTATTTGCAAAATTACTTTCTACACCCGGAAAACTATTCACTTATATGCACCCTCATACTAGACGGCGTTTTCTATCGGCATTAACGGTTTGTAATCGATCACGTGTGTAACTTTGTATATAAAAGCTTGCAAAATTTAATCAAGATTAAACTGCAAAAGAGCGTAAGACACACTTGGTTTAAAATTCGAATGAACTTTACTATTAACAATATAGACTTTATTTTCAAATATGTGGAAATGAAGTTACTTCGTTTAGAAAATTTGTTATCGTTGCGGATGTTTTACACGCGTAGTAGCAATCGGCCAAGTGCAAATGTCAAAAGTATTATTTTATTTTGAACTCTGCTACTAAACAATAAGTTTAATTTTACGTTGGCAATTGTGACTTTTATTTTTACCTACAGATTATCAGACGTACAATTAAATTGATTAAATTAAGTCCGTATTTATTTAATACCGATGAGAAACTAGGTTTACTCTGTTGTTATGAGAGATACAATTACTGAGAAAAATAATTCAATAGGAAGTTTTTGAATTGAGTTTGTTATTTGATTGGATTGGGGCTTGGATTAATAACAAGCTTTTGTTAGCTTCACTTTTAACTATTAAACTATGAAAGAAAATTCTAGAATCTTAATTTTACCTACTTACGATAGCTAGGATGAAATTTTGCACATGCTCTGAGTTTTATAATGACAATACATGATTAGCTAAGTAACGTCATTACAAATCCAATATGGCGGCCTCTCCAAGATGGCTGACTGGCTGTTTGAAATCCAGCCCAATGATAATATAGGGTGGCTAAGTAAGTAGCCCGACAAACTTGAAAGGTGTATTCCTGAACACATTTTGAGGCTATAATGTCATATGAACTTTTCTGGATTCGGCTTAGTTTAAGAGATAATGACATGTTATTCAAAAAACTAGTTTCATCACAAGTCACTGAAAAATGCCTGCACGATTAAAATTCTTACACCAGTAGTTTTCATCTTGACATACACACTGATTAAAGTTAGAGAAAATAAGAAAAAAGTTTCAGAAAAATGTTCAACCCAAAAAACATTTTAAAGACACTGAAAAAAAAATCTTTCCCTACAATTTATTACTGGTCATGTACAACAAAAATCAAAAACTCACAAGAAAAGAATTAAAAAAATTTTTTTGGACGAAAATGACATCATTATGTCACATTTTTTTTTTACTTCTTTTGTCATCAAAAATGCATTGGTAAAGTCTGCCGGTATACTCATTCCCACAACTTTTTCTGTCCCTATGTCCCTTTGTACGCTGAAATCTGTAAAACTAGGTACGCAACGGATTTTGATGAGATTTTTTTTAATAGGTAGAGTAATTCAAGAGGAAGGTTTTTATGTAGGTATAGTACCCGTGCGAAACCGGGGCGGGTCGCTAGTAGTATCTAAAACTAAAAGAATAACAAAACAAGTTTGGTTCAAAATTCGAAAAAAATCGTAGTTGGTTCGATTTCCGGTTGAAGCAAGTAATTTTTTGAAAAACTTTGAATGCACTATTACTAAATTTTAAAAATAACATTAAGTCTTCTTTCAGCAAAATACACTATCTACGATATTTAAGGTACTTCCCCTTCATGTCCCATAACTTTGGGATGCCCTGTATAAGGCTCATTTCTAAGCTGTCACAAGTTTATTCTTAGAAATCGGCAACTATAGGTATCATCATCGAAGGGTTTGCTGTCAGGAATACGAGTTATGTGTTTTTTGAACTAATTATTATACATATTATATGAACCAATTTCCAAAGTAGTTTATTATTTGGCCTCGGCAAAGAGAACGATTTTGTACCATTTGGCGTAGAAACTTCATGGGGCCCCAGCGCACGCAAATTGTTTGCTGAAATCGCGAAACGTCTGGTTGATGTAACTAAAGACCGAAGAGCTGGCAACTTCCTCGCATAACGCATCAGTATTGCGATACAGCGAGGAAATGCCGCCAGCATCCTCGGTACAATGCCACAAGGGCCAATCTTAGATATAGGTTAGGTTAAGTAGATTAGTTAGATTAAATCTATGTACATAAATTATAGTTTTGAAATAAAATATATGTTTATTATTTACCAATACTTTTTTGTTTTTTTTTTAATTCAAATCAATCACGATTTTCATGTTGTAATGTGGTTTAGGAAAAATAACTGCACTAACTCGACGAAAGGACTACTTATGCGTCAAAATGGACCAAAAACCAACACAGCTGGGAGTAGTGTCATTAAAAAGGTCGGCTTATGTACTTGATTTCATTCTATAGGTGCAAAGTTGAATTCCATTGAATACTTTTATATGAGTAAGGCATTCTGCGGGTACTCCCTAAGTAAATCACCGTCGTCCACACACCAGTCATCATAGTATTTATTCTGATGTAAATACAAATATCTCCGTTTTGCGATGGAATTGAACATGGTACCCATAGAATGAAATGAAATAAATGTAAATACCTATTTAATGACAACACTTTTAGGTCTGTTGGCTTTTGGTCCACTCTCCATACAAATCTGCCCATGGTCCTTTTATCACGATTACTGGCTTGCTTAGTAAATCAACACTCACTGGCAAATTCTTAAATAAGTAGTTATTGTTTTTTAATTTACTTGTATTACCATGTCTCTGAATCAATTTGTAATAACTAATAATAATAATTTACGTGTTGTATTATTTTCTATGAAAAATTCCATCTGACCCGTTTTCGTCTGATAGTGTATTATTTGGGCATACTGTTAACCTACTTACTATTGTCATTATCGACGAAGAGTAAAATCTTGAAAACAGAACGTCATACAATATAAAATACGTCAGGACTAAAGTTCATATCCGCTTATTTTACGGATCTGAAGCACAGAACATAAACATATTATGTGTTATCGGTCCAAGTTGAATAAAAATACGTCAGTGTGATCCTCTACTCCGCGTATGTACCAATACCATACTCTGTTTATACCTTTAAAGTAAAATACAAAAACACACATTTTATTTTTGCAAAAATCTAATCGAAGAGTGGACAGATAAATATTTACTTATTACTAGTTATATATATTTTTTTGATCGCCTATAATTTCATTCTTCTGTACCGTAAGACCTATGTCCTATGACATTACAGTATGTAACGTTTTAGCTTCATTTTAATTGTACCATAACTTTTATTTCCATTGTGATCTCAATGTTAGATTTAAATTAAGTTTACGGAATACCATCGTCATGATACCTAACAAGTATCTTGACATAAAGCTGAGTGAAAACCTTTTCAGTGACGCTTTAAAAATTAATTATAAATGTTGAAGTGTGAAGAAGCATCTAGCGGGCCAGCCAGGCGGTGGCAACTGACAGGTTACTGCTGGTCTCCTGTTCGTTGCCGCCGCGATTTGGGCTCTACTTTTCACTTACGGTCAGGTGGAGTGGAGCCACTTTATTGTGCCAATATAAAAAAATAGAACATCTTGATAATGTGAAGTTCTGTCATTGAACGTTTACCATCAGCAGTGTACGGCAGTAAGAATACATTTGCCATCGCCCCATCTCTTTTCGTACGTGTTGTAAGGAAATAGTTAATATCGTTTATAAAAGTGTGTAGATATTTAGCGTAACGGATTTCTCATGCAGGTTCATATTCAGTGCCTAGAACTTCCAAGGGGAGTTTACGTGGGAGGTCCATTTTCGCTACAAAGTGGAAAAATCACGGGATCGGCTACGAGCTAGGCGCGTAGCACTCGTTAATTGGCAATGAAAGTGTTCTGTAATTGCTCGACATGTTTAGATTCATTAAGAGGATCCTCATCATGGAGTACCCTCAAACAAAGCCCGAAGTGTACTGCTACATTTAAATTTGTATTTAATTTTATTTTATTTTACTTTTATTTTTTTCATTTTCTTTATTGGGGAAAAAAAACAGACATAAACCAGATATAGGTACAGCAATAGGCATAATGATAAGTAAAGTCTAATGCCAGGATTTCATACAATATGTTATGATGGCATTGACATCAGTGCAAATCTAAAAGGTATCTTAAAATTACCATTACATAAACATTAGTATGTTGACATTATAATCTTGTAGTTAAACATATATAAAAACACAATCAAATTGAATCCAATACAACAAATAAAAAATAAAAAAAGATTGTTTAATTGAATATTTTTAAATTACGTGAGCAACTCGTTTCGCTAAATATCTAAATATGATTGAGTCTCACGTTAGTCACAATTCTGAAATTGTATAGGTACTTAAAAAATTAAGTTAGGTACTTAAAAAATAGTACATGAATTCCTTAAAGAGCATGGCCGTGTTTACATTGAGAATCAGCCGTTCCACCAAACGCTCAGTTAATTTAATACTACTTATATAACATAATCAATAATATAAAAAAATACATATAAAATAAAAGAACCTACAAATAAAAAATCTCGCCCAAATCGCTGCCAATGGGCAGTGTGCCCAGAAGGCTGGCCGCATTGCCACGTTGTATGGCAATGCTTATTCGCTGAGCGAAATATTGACCAGCCCTCTGGTCACCAGTGGCATCGATTAGTCGTGCGGCTATGCTTCTATAAAGACGACGCGCATTGGGTCCCCAAGGCCCCAGCGTTTCGACCCCAAACGCCTCAAACATATAGCCACTGCCAAGGGTTGCATATTTGCGGCGTTTGAGGTCCTCCGCTGTGGATGCAGCACGGCCAGCACTATTGCTAGTGCCTGGAAGGTGGGACGGCGCGAGGGTGTCTACACATGTAGCGTCCCATACCAAGGGGCGTCCCATCTTCCAAGGCACCAGTGTCATGCCGTCGGGCCTCTTGCCATCGTCCCGCGCCAGCCCAACCGGCTCCAGGATGGCGGGAACTTTCCCGCTGACAAGGGCCCGTCGGATAATGTCATTAATGCTGGCGTGCCGAGGTATGCGCCCGGCGCTCCGGCCGCAGGAGAGTCCGTGGTGACCCAGGCGGTCGACCATGGCTCCGCATTGGCAGCGATGTGGGACGTTTGTTGCTGCCCCTATGCGCAAACTAGTCGCCAGACGGAAGGTGCAATTATCCAACAGCGTACCTATGGATGACGAGGGAAGAGCTTTTAGCCATAGTTTTTCAACGAATATTCAGTGACACTTCAATCCCTTAGTCGACTCTTACACCGCCCATGGAACCATTTGGGATGGTGACAAATGAATGATTTCTTTATTTGAAGTTATAGTACCTACTTATTGTTTACCAAGTTCAGTTCAAGGCCCAATTACAACACATGCCCTAAATTTTACGAGGTTAGGACCTCAGAGTAATGTATACAAAACAGCCTATCGCAAATTAGTCATAAATGTTATCGCTTCTCGGGTTAGTTTCCAAGAATTGCCGGAAAATACCACGGCCGCATAACAGAACTATACACATCATCATCATCATCACATCATCAGCCTATGATAGTCCACTGCTGGACGTAGGCCTCTCCTATTAACTATGAGTATAAACGCATAAGGAGGTAAATGCCCATAATCGCCAAGCTGGGCAAGCGGATTGGCGATCGCAGTACCTAATGCGTCCACTATGGTGACGCTGCTGGCCATCACCAATCTTTTATCAAATAATGGTCAGTGACATTTCATACCCTTAGTCGACTCTTACGACACCCGCAGGAGGAGTTGGGGTGGTGACAAATGTATTCTTACTGCCGTCACCATACGGCCGCATAAACACGAATAAACACGAATAAACACGAGTAGAAAATCCCAAAATGAGGTGCCTGCCATTATTTTAATTAATAAATATTGTGGGACATTCTTTATACTAAAAGACTTAGTCCCATGATTAATAATACATAGAAAACAGCCCTATGGTGGGTATCATTTCATAAAACCGCCTGTTTAGTCCATGTTTTAGAGTTGTAAAGTAAATAGGTAACTATAAGGGTTCCTTATAGTTTCGCCTGTAGGTCTGTCCGCAGCATAGCTCAGTGGCCGTTAGTACTCGTACTAGACATCTGGAATCACGCTGACAAAGTAGTAAAATACAATACGAATTTTTGCGCACCTCCCCTACTCGTAAAGTGGGGTTTTTATTTTTTCATCACACTTGTTGTCTACGCGCGCCATTGCTTGCGTGCGTAGCGGGAGTAATAGAGAAGTGAAATTTCCTAGGGAGTAATAGAAATGTCAGTACATCATTTAATAATATTATGTCTTAAAACTATTTTTTTTGTCGGCAAGTGTGATGAAAAACATTGTATGCATCACGGTCGGTAAGCGGAATACTAACTCGAGTCATAAAAGCCTTCTAACACTCTCGTTAGTAATTCCGTACTTACCTCCCTTAATGCACTATGTACTATTGCTTAGCTGTAATCCTATAGTGTATACTGTATAGGGTTTCAATTAATAGGTATTAAAAAGAGAATAAGAGTCCCAAGAGAAAGTTTGTATCTAAAGTCAATATTTTCCGAGATAACCGCTCGAGAACAAAAAAAAATCGTGTCCTTGAGGGGGCCCTCTAACTTTGGATCCGTGGGTCCAGAAATTATGAAAAAATCACAAATAGTTGCCTCATAGAATACTTTAAAATCAAACTATTTTGCCTTTGGTCCGTTTTCGTAATTATGGTTTCGTAGTTAGCTACGTAAGAGGAATTATTTTTCGCAGTTTCGTAATTGATTACCAAAGCGGAATTTATTTTCCGTTTTCGTAATTGCTTACTAATTCTTGTTTCGTAGTTAATTACCAAAACATATTTACTTTTCTTATTTGATAATTGATTACCAAAAAGGAATTTATTGCACTATTTAATTTTCATGAGCTGCCTGATACTGTTTTTGAGATCATTGTTCGGTTTAGCTATTTTTATAATAATTTTTAGGCGATAGATTTCCACTGCTGCTGGACATAAGCCACCCTCAGAGCATGCCTTAAAGATCGATCGTGAGCAGTCGGCATCCAATAGATCTCCGCTGAGGATTTTAAAAATAATAAAATGGATTGCTTGTATAAACGGTGGCCAGAAAATAAGTGTATTCCCGTTGCCAGTGAGGTTTTTTGACCACCTTGTATATTGTTAATCTTTTGCTGCATGCTATGTCATAATTTGTCATGTTTTTTTCATAAGACAACTTTTAATTTATTGGGTAGGTACATAATATTAGGACTTCCAATACCGGTATTTTTGCATGATCAATACCGGGATCGCGGTATTGTTCATAAAATACTGGTATTGAAAGCTGTAGTACATATGTACTAACAATAGAAAATAGCATCCGTACGTATTAATAATTTGGTACAAGCTATGTTAAATTTATTATTCCATTTTGTGGAAATATTAAGTTAGCTATGAAAGTTCCGATTAAAATTATTTAGTGTAGTATTTATTTAACGTTCATGTTTATTTATTTAATTAATCGCAAAATTGAATTTATTAATTACGAAACTCCAACAAATTCCATTTTGTAGACAACTCAGTGACTACCTGCAAAAACATATTTTATCCAAGATAACTACGAAACTGAATTACTAAAAAGGTATAAATTCTTTTTTCATAAAGAGTTACCAAACAGTGAAAAATAATTCTCGATTCGTAGCCAAATGACTGCGAAAAAATAAAAATAAATTCCTGTTTCGTAGTCAACTGCGAAACAGATTACGTAGTAATTGAGTTTCGTAGTTGTCTTGGATAAAATATGTTTTTGCAGGTAGTCACTGAGTTCCCCCCGTGGGGTGCCCACCTAGTCGTGGTGGAGGGGCTCAGTAACCGTGGACTGGTCACCCACGGTGAAGCGAAGAGGCACCCGGGGCCGGCCAGTTTTGGGCAGCCGGCTGGCCCGAGGAGGACGCTCCAAGTGGGCTCACCGAGCCCGCTTAGGACGCGTGGAGGTGGACCGCAGAGGAAGAGGAGTGTCGGTGTTGTCGTTGCCGCTCTCCCTATCCTCTGCGGCCGAGGTGGGATCGCAGGGGGAGAGGCGTGATGGTATTACGGAGCGCCACTCTCCCTACCCCCTGCGACCTTGGCGGGGCCGTTCCGCCGTAACGGCGTCGGTGGGGCTGCAGAGGAAGAGGAGTGTCGGTGTTGTCGTTGCCGCTCGCCCTATCCTCTGCAGCCGAAGTGTGGTCGGCGGCATAACCACAGACCTGATATGCCGCCGGGTGCCGGGAAATCTTCCGGCACCTACAGTCTCCTTGTGGCGGTCTCGGGAGGGTCCGCCACAATGCATCATGGAGACCGAGGAGGGAGGCCAACCATCTGGCGCGCCCAGCGTGGAGGGTCTTCGGACACCAACGAAGGAGCTGCCGGCAAGAAGCTGCCGCCGGCGGGGTTGCGAATGTAAGCGAGAGCGTTCTCGTAACCCCGCCAAAAAGGCGACGAGGTGGCATATGGGGGGGTTTTTTAGTGGGTATACCGTAGGCCTCATTAGCCAAACGGGAGTCCCACATAACCGCTCGGGTCCCCTCCCGCACCCGGGCGGTATGCGTAAAGCATTTCTCCCCCCCTAAACAAAAAAAAAAAAAAAACAAAAAAAAAAAAGGTAGTCACTGAGTTGTCTACAAAATGGAATTTGTTGGAGTTTCGTAATTAATAAATTCAATTTTGCGATTAATTAAATAAATCAACATGAACGCTAAATAAATACTAAAATAAATAATTTTAATTGGAACTTTCATAGCTAATTTAATACTGCTACAAAATGGAATAATAAATTCAACATAGTTTGTACCAAATTATTAATACGTAGGGATGCTTTTTTCTATTGTTAGATTAGATATGTACTAGAGCTTTCAATATCGGTATTTTATGAACAATACCGCGATCCCGGTATTGATCATGCAAAAATACCGGTATTGGAAGTCCTAATATTATGTACCTACCCAACAAATTAAAAGTTGTCTTATGAAAAAAACATGACAAATTATGACATAGCATGCAGCAAAAGATTAACAATATACAATGTGGTCAAAAAACCTCACTGGCAACGGGAATACACTTATTTTCTGGCCACCGTTTATACAAGAATTTAAAATCCTCAGCGGAGATCTATTGGATGCCGACTGCTCACAATCGATCTTTGAGGAATGCTCTAAGGGTGCCTTATGTCCAGCAGTAGTGGAAATCTATCGCCTAAAAATTCTTATAAAAAAACCGGCCAAGTGCGAGTCGGACTCGCGCGCGAAGGGTTCCGTACCCTTATCAATTTATTATTTAAAAAATACAACTAAATCAACCTCCCTCAAAAACTATAGGAGATAATTTTATCAAACCAAAAATCGTTGATAGAGTTTATTAATGACAAGACAAGACAAGACAAGACATTTATTGATATTAATCATACACCGTCAATAACATAGTAAACATACATTTAAATCATTTCATCACAATAATATACAATTCCATAAATAAATAAATTAACAAAATAAATATTTATTATTCGTAACAATTATTATTCGTCTAGAAATTCATTAACGGAGTAATAGGCCTTTGAGATACAATACATTTTGAGGCATTTTAGAAAACGTCGCTCTGTTTCATTGGTTCTGATTGGCTCAGGTATTTTATTATATATCTTAGCACCCATTACACCAAGAGACTTGCCAGTTTTCTGCAGCCTATGCACCGGGACAGCCAATGCTGGTTTCCTTCTATAATAATGTGCATAACATATATTTTTTTTGAATTTTATATCGCGTAGTTTCAAAAATAGAGGGGGGGGGACACATTTTTCTGACTTTGAGAGCTGATATCTCGAAAACGATTTGCTTAAATAAAAATGAGATTTATAAACTTTCATATCATTTTTAAATACCTTTCTATTAATACCCCACACGCTTATATACAACTAAAAAAAATTTCTATCCCTCAGTTACATGTATGGAGGGCCCCCACCCCAATGGTTTTTTTACAATTTAGTATCATAATCCTGTAGCGGTTCATACAACACATATCCTTACCAAATTTCGTTACTGGAGCATTTATAGTTTCCGAGTAAATCGGCTGTGACAGACGGACAGACGGACAGACGGACATGACGAATCTATAAGGGTTCCGTTTTTGCCATTTGGGCTACGGAACCCTAAAAATAGCTAAACCGAACAATGATCTCAAAATCAGTATCAGGCTGCTCATGAAAATGAAATAGTGCAATAAATTCCTTTTTCGTAATCAATTATCAAATAAGAAAAGTAAATATGTTTTGGTAATTAACTACGAAACAAGAATTAGTAAGCAATTACGAAAACGGAAAATAAATTCGGCTTTGGTAATCAATTACGAAACGGCGAAAAATAATTCCTCTTACGTAGCTAACTACGAAACCATAATTACGAAAACGGACCAAAGGTAAATAGGAGCATCGAAATTATGCTCGAATAATATTCGAAAAACTCGAAATCTGCCACAAAGACATATTATGCTAAAGTTGAGTATGTCACAACAGTTTCTGCACAAAGCCCATTATGACAACATAGTTTATGTTATTCATAAAAGAATTATACCACAACAGAGTGAACCTAATGGGAAAATGTTTATAAATAAACAATTTATTTCAAATAACTTTATGAGTATAGATTAATCTACTTGACGACTTTAGGAGGATAAAATTTCGAAATAAAAATCGTTATGAACGTTGTAGGTAGAAGTATAATTTTTAGTAAGAAAAAAGTATGAGAAAAATTTTTCGGAGTAATGATGATTATGAGTAAAAAACGGTATTAGTAAAAATATTCGAAGAAAAAATTGTATAAGTGCCAATATGGACCCTATTTTTTGTTACGTTTATGAATCGTCCGTGCCGTGTGGTGACGGCAGTAAGAATACATTTGTCACCACCCCAACTCCTCCTGCGGGTGTCGTAAGAGTCGGCTAAGGGATTTAAG
>JALPQI010012288.1:0-38364 GCA_025490895.1 Thaumatotibia leucotreta
TGAGCATTTTAATGTTACTCAAAACGCATATACATGCAAATTGGAAGCCATTCGCAAAAACCGTTTCAAGATGGAAATGTCCCACGAGCTCCGTTCGCCGACATTAGAAAACTGTGCAATGCGGCTACTGTTTTTTTAATTCAACTTCAATCAAACTGATAGTTGATACTGTCGTAGATTGAAACTGATACTTCAATAATATATGATACAGATGCTTAATAAGTTAGTACCTAAAAACTTTATGGATAAGGCTAGTGTAAAAATAAAACTTGAAAGTGACATATTTTTTTTGTTTTATTGTTTCTCGATCCTAGTTCGGGCGAACAGAACTAGGTCACATAATGTGTGAACTTCTTCAGCTGATTCCAAATGAGAAATGCGTGGCAAGTTCACACTTGATGTGATCTGGTTTTGTTTGTCCATTATTTCAAAGGTTACCAATCTACAAAGCTATATATATACCTATACATATATATGTATATATATATATATATATATATATATGTATATATATGAGAAAAGTTGCCGGGAATCATCAATAGATGGCGCTGCAAGCAAAAACCTTGACTGATAACTCTATACACTACTATTCAATATACTCTATGAAGTAGACCTCAAATTTAATAATTTTTAGTTAGTGACGGCATCTAGTGTCGAGTAGAGAAAACTTTTTTCAAAATCACAGTGTCAACATGTCTTCGAATTTACTTTCACAACAACAAGTAAGATGGCGCTGTATACACATAAAGCTTATTTTAACAAAGCTTTTAAATGATCTCGAACAAAACGTGTCATTAACACGATTTATGTAGAACAAATATCTAGGACGCGTATTCTGGTCGCAGGTGACTCCCACGTCGTTTCAAACGATATTTCAAAATCTGCGATTAAAATTTGTTGTGACAAGTTATCCTAAACACAAGTTCGCGAACTTAATAATGTCGGCGGACCGTTGAACACACCATCGAATTTGGTACGGAGCGGACCAACGGCCCTACCGCGAAAAACGAAATCCGTAAATTTCGAGGATTTGTCTCGCTCACTCTAATGACACCTTCGTTCGAGTGACAGAGAAAAATCCTCGAAATTTACTAATTTCGCTTTTCGCGGTAGGGCCGCAAGTTCGCAGTGCGGTGCGGTCCATGTTCGAAAGGTGGGTCCCCTTTAATATGCCTAATATTAATAGTCCTAATATGAATTCGCATAACGGATTTGGCATAAATAATTAAGCATAATATTGAATAGGCAAAATAATAAAATTCCATAACGCTTAATACGCATATTACTGATTATGCATAATTGAAATATGCATAACATTATTAAATATAACTTTCTTCATCCTAATATGGATTAGCATAAACTTAGAAATTCGAAACGTGTGGCGATGTTTAAGACACGACCGACAGGGAGTGTTTTAAATCGACACGAGTTACGAATTTCATGTTTTTGCACGTGTCTCGTACCTACGACGTTTTTTAAGTACAGATACAGATGGCCCTCCGAAGTTTTGAACCTGACGTAAAATGACACACTTCTCGCACTAGAGCCTCAAAAACACACCATCTGTACAAAAAAATAGGATCTAGGGAACCTATTTACCTATACCATGATTTCTACGATCACAAAACGATAACTGTATCGCGTATAAAATACACACGCCGTATTTATGAACATTATAAATTGCTATGGTAAAAATGTGTGTAATAATTAAAATAATCAATATTTACTATAAAAATATAAGTAGGTATATATGTAGGTATGTCAGTCAATAAAATATGTCAAGACCTAAACATTAACTGTTTACATTAACCTACGCACAACGAACAAGTAAAAAAAAGTCTAAACTAGTTTTAAATTGGAAGCAATATACAGTATAAAATACGTACTAATCGACAGTAACTTGGCAAAATTATTAGGTATATAGTATAGGTTTCGCTACACAATCTATGATCGGTCATTATTATTTTATCTATTATATTTTACACCTTTCATTAAGTATACCAATTAGTATTATGCGCATCCTAATTATTCCAAATCATCGTTATGATAGTTTACGTTATACGTAAATACATTATGCGTAATCGTTTATACGAAATTATGCTTATGCCACTTAAATAGTATGCTTAACAACGCTATGCCAATTTGAAGTATGCGTAATAAATTATGCGAATTAATATAGACTCTCGAAAGGTGGCACCAAATTTTATCTAACCCGCCACGCTAAGTCGCCGTTGCTGAGTTGTGTGTGTAGTGTTGCCGCTTGATTCCCGTGTTTTGACCGAAATTAATGTTATTATATTACCCATGGCGGGAAAGCATATTTTATTAGTATGACATAAAACGAGATATTTACCATGTTAATTGCAATTATTGAGCTCCCGATATTTCGGCACTATTGCAAATGCCATCTTCACGGACTTACAGTACCTATCCCGATTTAAGTCATATTAATAAATAACAATGTACCTAAATGAACATGTTAGATTTTAAATATTTTTGACCGTTATTTATATTCGTCACATGTGAAATACGTAAAAAACTCTTTCGTTATTCCCAATGTTCGGCGCTTTGGCACGACAGTATGAGTACGATACAGTATGAGTAATTTAATGCATATCACATGAACATACCGTTATTTTAGAACAAATTCTTATTTTTATTTCAATGGATTTTGTATTAACATTATATTCTGATAGTGATGATAACTGCTATGCTATTCTCTTATTCACACATTCGACGCTGCGTTCGTCAACGAGCTCGATGTCGAGACAGCCTTGTCTAAAATCCTAGCTGTCTTATTTGACATTAGGAATCGTTGCGGGCGAGTTCGTCGCTGTTTTTCGTTAGAGAATACGAAGTTCATACATTAAACGTCAAACTCTCGACGCAGTGTAGTTCCAGCTCACGCCGCATTCGTCGTCGAGCACTAGTGTCGTTTAAAGTACATTTAGTGAATACCATTTTTAGGCTCGACGCTGGCGACGGCAAGGCGGTTTCCTTAGTGAATAACACTGCTGATTACGTCCCTACCCATGCATCCAATACGGTCAGTAAACAAACAAACATAATATGTACAAGTTCTGTATATTTGAATAAGTCTCGTTTAATTCAGAGTAAAATACAGTCAGCGTTAAAGAAAAAAAAACATATTAAAACTTATTTAAATATTAGATGGTATATTTTTTAATGGACAAATGTTTTATACAAATAACATACAATAATTTAAAATAAAATAAGTAATTTGTGAATATAAAATATCAAGTTAAAAAGTGTTAATCGGTGTGGGACCCATGGTCGGCACCATCGTCGAAGCCTAAGCCATCTGGCAGCGGGCTTGAAGCGGTGGCGAGTGCCTCGAATGCACATGCTTGTAGCGCATATAAAGGTGCATGCAGACCAAAAGAGCATTCGCTGTTCAATCCCCCTACTCTACGAAATTCGATCGTTACACGAAACGTGATTGGTTGATTTCGTAGAGCGGGGGATAGAACAGCGAATGCTCTTTTGGTCTGCACGCACCTTAAAGGTGCTCGCATTCGCTGTTCTATCGCCCGTTCTACGAAATCGACTAATCAAATTTTGTGTAACGATCGAATTTCGTAGAGTGGGGGGTTAGAATAGCAAATGCTCTTTTGGTTTGAACGCACCATTACTGCGACATTAATTCTCGCTCAAAGCCAGCCTAGGATGGTACTCAAGGAGCGATTAGATGGTATATAATAGGTACCAAAGAAAAAATACCCAAGTTTACCAACGCTGGTATTTTTTCTTCGGTATTTGCCATCTTATACCTAGTTAATTTATGTAAATAGTACTACTTAACACAAAAAAAAATTACTCAAAAAAAAAAAATTGTTTTGTTACGCAAAATATAAAACCTATTTATTTGTTACAGGTACGAGGCAGAAACGACGCTTAACAGTATCGCGTGAACATTTAAAAATAAATGGCACAAGTGCACGATAGGTGAAGTTCGTAAACGCGCCCCAGAGACAACGACGGTGGCTGACGAGAGACAGAAGATGTCGCTAGTCGCGCCACGGCGGGTCCAGCTGGACTGGGCACCTTCAATAATACCATGGTATGTTTTTTCACAGATGTCATGTACAGGGTGTAATCGATAAGTGTTTACAGGCCATAATTCTGTAAATATGAGAGATATCAGAAACTTTTACTGATATCGAAAGTACGTTACCCAGCGAGTAAAATTACACTAATAACTTTTTTGAAATAAAATCAGAAACATCCCAAATATTTACTTCAAACCCTTCTATACATTTAGTAGGTAACCATTCATTCAAAGATAACAAACTTTTCATTTAAGAATACATTTTAGATTAATTATTTCATAAACGGTAGAATTATTATTTTATTACAATGTATTCGTACAAATAACGAATCTCTAACAGTTTTATCTCTTACAACACCTGAAATTCTTTAAGGCTGTAAGTCGTCATACTAAATGTATGGGAGCGTTTTAACTTAGTATTTTTAATATTACTTCATCTATTTAGAAAAAGTTATTAGTATTGTTTTACTCGTTGGGTAACGTAATTTCGATATCACTTGAAAGTTTTCTGATAATCTCACATATTTACAGAATTATGGCCTGTAAACACTTATCAATTACACCCTGTATACCATAGATCAAGTAAACGTATCTACTTATCGTGTCAAATGAACTCAGTGAAATCCACTGAGTTGTCCGTCTTTAATCGCAGCTTGCAGCTTTCGGGCGTCAAATTTTGTAAGTTGAAGTGAATAAAAACATTAATAATGCCTCCTTAAGTAATATTAATTGCAACAACACAAAAAAATATGAATACTCAAGGGCCTGAGACGTATTTAAAATTATAGGCAACTAACAACTTCAGTACAAAATCTGACACGCTCGGCCGCCGTACAAATGAATGAACTTGTTTCTTCTATCCAAATCTAATTCTGTGGTTTTTTTCAACGGACTTCAAAAAACAGGAGGAGGTTCTCAATTCGACTGTTTTTTTTAATGTTAATTACCTCTGAAGTTCTGGGTGAACCGATTTTGATGATTCTTTTTTTTTTATTGTAGGTTGATGTTCACCGATTGGTCCCATTTTAATTTGGTTAGGTTTTAGGTCTGTCAATGACATACATCCGCCTCCGTAGCCTAGTTGGTCCCTGCCTACGAAGCTGGAGGTTCCGGGTACGAATCCCAGCGAGGGCATTATTTGTATATTTATTTATCACAAATATTTGTTCCTTGGTCATGGCTGTCTATGTATTTATTTTGTATCTATTGTCATTTATCATCAGATTGTCAGCCTCCGTAGCCTAGTTGGTAGTGACGCGCGCTGCCTACGAAGCTGGAAATTCCGGGTTCGAATCCCAGCGAGGGCATTATTAATTGTATATTTATTTATCACAAATATTTGTTCCTTGGTCATGGCTGTCTATGTATTTATTAAGTATCTATATGTATCTATTGTCATTTATCATCAGATTGTCAGCCTCCGTAACCTAATTAGTTCTGACTCTGCCTACGAAGCTGGAGGTTCCGAGTTCGAATTCCGGTGACGGATTATTTTTGTATTTATTTATCACAAATATTTGTTCCTTGGTCATGACCATATGAATACATAGACAGTCACGGCTGTCTATGTATTTAACTATCTATGTATAAGTATCTATCTGTTATATACATATATTATGTATATCGTCGCTTGGTACCCACATCACAAGATTTACAAACCTTTATTGAGCTGACCGTTGGATTACGTGGATTCGTGTAAAGGTGCGTTCAAACTGAAAGAGCATTCGCTGTTCTAACCTCCCACTCTACGAAATTCGATCGGTATACAAAACGTGATTGGTTGATTTCGTAGAACGGGCGCTAGAACAGCGAATGCTCTTTGGATTTTAACGCACCTTAAGATGTTTACTGCCTATTCTATTTTGATACTTACACAATAATAGCGCTATTTATCGCGTAATATTACAAAACCAACCTGCCTGCGAAGCGAGGCGATTACGGCAATAGTGTTTCCACTGGGGGAGCCCTATATCCAGCAGTGAACGTTTATCGGGTAAGAATGATGATGATGATGATTACAAATAGTTACACTATTAAGCCAAAATTCTATTGGCTTAGAGCCTGTAAAGTTTAATTATAGTAAAATAAAAATAAGTAAATAAAAATTCAATAAACGATGACTCTAGAAAAATATGTAAGAAAAGTTAATACTGATTATGTTTTAAAAACTACTGCTACTCTCTAATAGATGTCGCCACTTCGCTGCAATTTTTGCTGCGAAGTCCTTTACTCCCTATTTACACAGCTAGAACTAGAACTATACAGGGCGTCCCAAAGTTATGGGACATGAAGGGGAAGTACCTTAAATATCGTAGATAGTGTATTTTGCTGAAGGAAGACTTAATGTTATTTTTAAAATTTAGTAATACTGCATTCAAAGTTTTTCAAAAAATTACTTTCTTCACCCGGAAATCGAAACGACTACAATTTTTCTAGAATTTTGAACCATACTTGTTTGGTTATTCTTTTAGTTTTAGATACTATGTTTCTTAAGAAAAATTGTAATTTTTTATTCATTGTTTCGAATGACATCATAAAATTACGAAAAAAAAATTTTTTGTATTAAAGTAGGTTCGATGCCTAGAAAAAGCATTTTTTTGTTTTTTTTTTAATGCAGTATTATTTAATTTTCAAAATAAAATAAAGTCTTCTTTCAGCAAAATATCCTATCTACGATATTTATGGTACTTCCCCTTCATGTCTCATAACTTTGGGACGCCCTGTATAGATCATCGTATAAAGTTTATGTATTATGCTCTGTAAATCAGTGTGAAAAGCTGATATTCACATACAAAATACATTTTGTTTAAATCTTTTGAAACCTGCTACGTACACGTACACTATTAAATATATTTTTCATTTTGATACAAATTGTAATGGTTTACTGTAAATCTGTAATATTATTTTCTTAGTGTTTATGATGCTCAATATATTTTTTCCTTTGAAGTCACAACGAACCCTATTCCAAAACTGACGTAACTAATTGGTATCTTTCTACTACAACTTGTTCTTCGGGTATTAAATAGGAAATCTATAATGTTAGCATCGCTTTGAATTTTTGAATACGATTGTTCGTGTTCACAGCATGTCATTGTGTTATTCGCTTAAAAATCACTAAAATGGTAAACACGAAAGCTATAGGGCAAAAGAAAGTAACGATTATGGTTTTTACCTCATTTAAATTCCCAAACATAAATAACCCCAAATGTACTCTTTAATGTCAAAAGGAACCCTAATTTATACCGAGGAGTTCGTCGACCTTCTTGCTGCGGCTCACGGCTAACTTCAATGCGGCAAAATTAAAAAAAAGTTACCGTCAGCTGAGCGATCGCAGCTCTATTCGCTCCGGACAGAACTGTCATGGCATCGCGATCGATGGCTAGCCCGTGCCTTGGAAAAGTCGGGGAAATCGCAAATATGCCGCGCTGAATGTCACGGAACGTTATAAACGCTATGCGACATAATTAGCGGTAGCACTGCGCTTGTTTTAGTGTTATAATTTAGCTTGTTCAGTGGCTTTTCAGTGTTTTTTCAGAGATTCTAATTTTATTCTCGTCTAACGAGAACCCAGTTGCGGTTTTTCTGGGTGAGTTTTCAACTTATTTTTACATTTACCAACCTTTAATCAGTTTTTACTTGTAGTATAAGTATTTGAAACTGTGTATCGATAGTTTATATTTAAATTAATATAGTTCATATTCCTTCAAAATCGATTTGTGGGTGGGCTAGCAGAATTCATAGCTGTCCCGCTCGAGTATAAACCGACCGCGGCAAAGATGACGTAACGATGCGGCGTTTCGTACAACTTAGCGCCATGTTTAAATCAGCCGGTTAACTGTTTCTGTCCCACTTTTCTTTGCCGATAATTATAGTTTTTAATTACGATATATTATTATTTTTCTAAATAGAATATAATAAATGAATTCTATAATCTAAAAATACTTATTTATATCTTTTTTTCTATATTTTTTGTATTGATTATAAACATTGTAAATCGTTTGTATAATTTTTGTTGAAAAATCGATAAATACACATTTACAACTTATGAAAACTTTAAAAAGAGTAAACATTTTTTTTTCTAAATAAATTCTTTATAGTTTGAGGTTTTTTTTTAAAAGATACTTTACTGACGACACATTTAACGAAAAGGTCAAAGGAAGGTTTCCCAGTACATATAGTGGCTTTTCCTTTGTAAATGCCAGAGGAATAATCCGCGAAAGGTCACGTCGCTTAATCTCGTAGGTGTCCTGATTAAAATACCTATCTATGAATTAAAGATAAGGATGATCTCTGGGTACTTTTATTTTAATTAGAATTTGTTGAAACAGATTCTTGTTAGAATAAATAATAATGTTTTTCCAACTGGATATCCCTCTAAGCATACTGGAATAAAATTTGTAATTTATGTTCCACCTTTTATATAATTTTCAATTTATCGTGCTACGGGTCACTTTTACACTTTTTTTTTTTTTTTACACTTGCATACTCGTTAGAAGCTGATGGCAACAATGACAAACAATTAAACACTGTACCATCATAAGCCTACAGAGTCATCAATATCATACATTCTGTGTTCTTTACATTCAGTTACAAATTGTACCATAGAATGCACACTGGGCACTGAGCTGTATTTTTTTTGGACGCTACAATGAAAGTATTTGGTCGGTTGACAACCAAAACTCACTAAGTAACAAATACCTACTTGAAATAGAGATCGTATCTAAGTTCTGATTCAATACTCACATAAGAGGTTGCTAAGAGTAGAGACAGTTTTTATAGTGAGTTTTGGTTGTCAGCTGACAATTTGTTATATGCTAAAATACTTAAATTTAAGGACAATTAGGGACATTTCTACATAAATCAATGTAGTTCCATGGTAAGCTCAATTTATTGTGCGTACTAAGGGAAGATAAAAATAATAGATAGATACTGAATACATGGAAAACATCTATGACCGAGAAACAAATATTTGCGATAAACCCACAAACAAATAATTTGTCTCCAGCTTCGTAGGCAGTCACTACTAACTAGGCCCATGATGCATGCTAAAATATGTTACTTTTGACAATAACCATAATGTAAACAGTTTTTACTAAATATCTTATCATCCGCAAACCACAAACTCTGTAAAGTGTTCGAAACGTTGGAATACAATACAATACTCTTTATTGCACACCAAAAAAAAAAACAGTAAAATAACAGATATACAGTGTTACAGGTATAGGTATTACAATGGGCGGTCTTATCGCTAAAAAGCGATCTCTACCAGACAACCTAAGGAAGCGGAATAAAAGCAGTTTAAACTTAAACTTAGAGTAGGTGATGCTAAAACAGAATGAATGATGAATGGAATGAAGTTAAAATTAGTTAATATAATGCGAGTTTATCCGTTTTCATAGTTTTATTTCATGTGTAATCCTCGCGGTAACTGAAGAAAATATTAAATATCTTATATTATTGATATCGGAACTAGAAACACCTGTGTTTACATTTTGCATATAATATCTTGTTTAGTTTAGTTTGCATCTGTTTTTATTTGCAAAGGAAAATTTGGTGTGTATTGGTGTTATTGTAAACAAACATTACATTATGTCAATAATTGATTTATTATCAATTTTATCATAATATAGATAGCTAAGTTCAAAATGTTACGAGATAAGGTAATCTAATTCTAAAAGGGCATATAATGTAACACTTGTATTAATACTTATCACACAGATAAATGATATGGATAGTCTGTCAACCGTCACAACTGTGTCAAATATTATAGATATCTGTATTATACAAAGTGTGCTAAGTACTGAAGAGATAACATATATGTTAATGAGTACATATGCCGATAGGGATCAACATGTACCTGATGCCATCTTTTAAATAATAAATATTTTTGGACATCTTACACAAATCAACCTAGGGCCATGTTAAACTCAATTAAGGTTTGTGATGTGGGTACAAAGCAACAATATATATAATAGATAGATACCTTTTTTTTCTAGCCTTTGGGGTGTCCCACTGCTGGGCAAAGGCCTCTCCCTCAGATTTCCACAGCTCCCGGTTCGGTGCCAAGTCTAGCCAATTATTGGTGAAGGTGTCCAGATACATATAGATACATAAATATGTAGTCAGCCATGACTAAAGAACAAATATTTGTGATAAATAAATACACAAATAATGCCCTTGCCATAATTTGAACCCGGAAACTCCAGCTTCGTAGGCAGGGTCACTACAAACTAGGCTATGAAGGGCGACAAAATCTTTTACCATAAGAAATAGCATTTCAAAATTATTATGCTTTGTAGGATTGCTGTGCGATGAAAACAGTAAGAATACATTTGACACCATCTCATAGCTTTCTATATGGGTGCTGTATGAGTCGTCTAAGGGATTGAAGTGTCACAACAAAAAATCATGACATTGGTGTGACGTAGGTAATTAATGGATGATCCCTAGGAGAGGCCTATGTCCAGCAGTGGACTGAACGAAGTTCATGATGTGACACGAGGCTAAAACTATTTGTGTTTGGATTTATGCGTCTAATGACTTTAAGGCAATACGGTGATGTAAGTATAAAAATGACTACTTGTATAATTTGGTCTCAAAATTTTTAACAAAGTATAAATAAAAATGTCCACAATTATGTTAGACGGAATATAAGGGCCTGTTCACACTAGCGATTCACTTGGGCGATTTAAAAGCGATTCCTATATAAAATTGCACGAGGCGAACTCGCAGCGATATCGCCGCGCGGTTTTTTTTCAACCATATTATTTCAACATCATCATCATATCAGCCGAATACGAGCCGAAACGTCCACTGCTGAACATAGGCCTCCCCCAAAGATTGCTACAATGACCGATTCTGCGCCACCCACATCCAGCGACCTTCAGCAGGTCAGGTCACGTCATAAATTTACTTTTAGTCAGTTGACGCATAATATGCCTCTTGCCGTGTGGTGACGGCAGTAAGAATACATTGGTCACCACCCCAACTCTTCCCGCGGCAGCAACGTCATCATAGTGGACACATTACAACAATCCGCTTGCCCAGCGTGGCGATTATGGGCATTTACCTCCTAATGCGTCTATACGCATAGTTAATAGGAGACGCCTACGTCCAGCAGTGGACTGTGATGTGCTGATGTGATGACCTCTGGAGTCGGTCTTCGGCTGAGTTCGGTCCATACGAGGTATTAAACTGGCCTTTTTTAAACAATTTCTTAGTGGGCGTTAAAAAATGGGACATTTCCTCCCACCAAAATAAATAGGTACTTAACAAGGTTGAACTACGCCTTGCTAATTGAGTCAACGGCATAGTTGCACTAAAACAATAATAGGTGGCTAATAGTCCATATCTTTGTGGAACAACTCAAATTGCTTTTTAAACACTTGTTCCGTAAGTGCGCCAATGCCCGCAGGCGATGCGCGCTGTAGGTGCGTCATGATGCCCATGGGCAGTAATGGATATTCATACAATATTACGTCACAGTAGGAATTATTGCAATAAAAATTATATAATTGACCATAGTTATGCAGAAAACGACCAACTTTAATTCTTTGACATTGCAGAAAGCGACCAAACAAAAAATAGTAATTGGTCGCTTTCTGCAAAACTATCAAAACTATGGTCATTTGAAGTACTGGGGCAGCATAACTCACCTGGCCCTTTGTCACTCACGTGTTCGGGTTTGAGTCATCGCTAATTTTTCATCATCATCTCAGCCATAAGACGTCCACTGCTGAACATAGGCCTCCCCTCTGGACCTCAACATGTACTGGACCTCGACATGGGTATAGGTAGTTCCACGAGAGTTGAGGTCACGCACACAACAACATGTCATGTAAACACAAGGGGAATTTGAAATTAGTGTTCTTTTTTCGTACTGACAGCAAATCTAATAGCAACTGTAAGATTGACCAAAAAGTTTGTTTAACGAATTTGAATATTTTGACGCAAGTCACGTTAAATCATTCATTCTTTCACTATTTTTTTTACAATTAGTACTTAGTTTACATGTGTGAGTTATCATTCACCTCAACTCTAATGAATGAAACTACCTATATCAAATGAAAGGGTTTGCTGTCACCATTGTCAGGAATACGAAGTTTTAGCTTTATAGTTTTTTAAACTATTATTATTAAAAAAAAACTTACACATTGTTTTAAGCAAAACACACTCGAATCACAGAAACAATTTGGCAGAGACAGTGAAAAGTCTGTGCATAGGGTTTACTTATCACATTTGGCAGCTGCCCAATTGAAATTATGAACACCTACTAGTTCCTTTGAAAATGCCAGTATACACGTTGCCTTAATGTTGGCCAATCTAAGTGCCAATCGTGTGTTATTTTCAAGGATCGGACAAAATGTGATAATTAACTTGATTAAAGAATCAATATCACAAAAGTTTAAATCCTGCACCAAACCAAAGCTTTCTGTTTAGCCCAATGGTTGACTGGTAGAGAATGCCTTAAGGCGTTAAGTTCGCCATTTGTACTCTTTTATATTGTGCAATAAAGTTTAAATAAATAAATAAAATGTGCGTCATTGTTTGTAATAATATAGACATGACTTCAAATTTGATTAAATGAATAATCAAACTAATAATTTTTTGAAATTTGATTTCGAAGTTTTCAGATGACTATTTAAAAAGGTCTTCATAGTTACAAGTGTCAAATATGTAGTTTCCTGAAAATGATTAAATGATTAATTATTCAATCAAGTTAAGAGTCATATCCATATAATTGACAACATTTCATATTTCTTAGTTCTAGTTTTTATTGTCTGTTTTGAAAGAACTCAATATTAAAAGATACACGTATTTTTTATTTTTTCAAAAAAATTGCTTGTTATTGCGAAAATCCCTTTTTATTACTACTTCGAGCAAAAAGAGCGTAAGTTACACACGTCAAAGGACGTAAGAAAACCGTCCAACTTTTACTGAGTTCATGTTATGTTGGTTAGGTACCTCTTGGGCCGACCTACCTCGGGTGTCAGGGTGATCCATTATTTATGGGACACCCTGTATATCGTCGCTTGGTACCCACATCACAAGCTTTGAGTTTATCGTGTCTCGATTTGTGTAAGATGTCCCCAGACATTTATTTATTTAATTTACTTGTCTTATAAGTTATATCTTATATTGGTGATATATTGTTTCAGGGAAAAGGAGCCGACCTGCGAACGTGAATCTTCTTTCAAGCAGGCACCACACCAGTCCAACAGATCAGGTATTAATCACATCTGGGTATTTCTTATACTGTATCCATGCGAATAGAGAAAAACTTTAACAGTAGATTTCTGACCAAATTTGGAGTTAATAATGTCGTATGAAGTTTGCTAGATTCCGTCTATTTTAATAAAAAATGTTTTTTTTTATCGTTTTGACGGTTATGCAATGATAAACGCATTTTGGGAATATGACAACCATGACATAATAAACAATTATTTCCTATCAACTACGAACAAATAAAACATGGAAGCCGTACGCCATAATAAATTGCCTTTCAAAAACGCTCCTGAATATTTAGTTGACTAGTGTCACCCCCTCTTTAATGCATCACTGTAATAAATGTCAATATCAACCTATTCAAACTTAAACCGCATTTTAAAAATAGTTGTGATTGGCCAACAAAGTTTTGATTGGCTATCTATATATATAAAAGAAGAAGCTCCCTGATAAAGATGCACGCACAGCCTAAACCCCTGGTCCTATAGACTCCAAATTTAGCACGTAGGTTCCTTTTATGGTGTAGACGAGCACTAAGAAAGGATTTTTCAAAATTCATCTTCTAAGGGGTTGAAATGGGGGTCCAAAGTTTGTATGGCGAAATAAGATTGGTTGAACTATTTTATCCAAAACTTCGCAAAAGTATTCTTTAAAGTAATTGAGTAAAGGTATGTTAAAGGTTTTTAGAAAATTCAACCCCCGGAAAAAGGTAAAAAGGGTGACGAAGTGAAAAAATCAAGTTGGGTATCGTTTCTATGGTTTATCGGGACGTAGATCACGAAAACAATCACGATTTTAAAATTTAACGCGGCGGACGTGAAATACTATGTACACGGTTATGGTGTGATGGGGTAAAATTCGAAAAATATCAATATAATTTTATTATTTATTTATATTTATGTTCATTTCTGGTTCTAGAGATTCCAAATTTAGCGCGTAGGTTTCTTTGAGGATGTAGGGGTGCTCTAAAAAGGTTAAGTCGAAATCCACTCCCTAGAGGGTGCAATGGGGGTCCAAAGTTAGTATGGCGAAACAAGATTAGTTGGACTATTTTGTCCGAAACTTCCTAGGAGTATTCTTCAAAGTAATAAAGACATGTTTGCAGGTTTTTTGAAAATTTAACCCCTGAAAAAGGTAAAAAGGGTGAGGAAGTGAAAAAATCAAGTTGGGTATCGTTTCTATGGTTTATCGGGACGTAGATCACAAAAACGATTTTAAAATTTAACGCGGCAGACGTGAAATACTATGTACACGGTTATGGTGTGATGGGGTAAAATTCGAAAAATATCAATATAATTTTATTATTTATGTTCATTTCTGGTTCTAGAGATTCCAAATATAGCGTGTAGGTTTCTTTGAGGGTGTAGGGGCGCTCTAAAAAAGGTTAAGTCAAAATCCACTCATTAGAGGGTGCAATGAGTCTAAAGTTTGTAGGGGAAACTTGACTATTTAAACTGTTTTATCCGAAACTTCACAGGAGTATTCCCAAACATAAATGACTAAAGACATGTTTTAGGGTTTTTGAGAATTGAACTCTTGAAAGTGGTAAAAAGGTTAAACAGTAAAAAACAACATGGTTATCGTTTCTATAGTCTACTATCGTGTCGCTGTACCGAGGTGTACGTGAAATACCATCTTCTCTGTTATGGTCTCATGGGCTTGCGGGTTATGACAGGGGTATCGTTTTAGTGTTTATTTCTGATAAAAAAATCTTAATATAGCATGTTAACCAACGTTAATAACCTTTTAAGTTTTCCCGAGTTTTCATGCGATAGTAATCAAAAGTACATATATCTGTGTATCCAAGGTGTTTTTTATAAAGTCAAAACAGTCGTCACCATAAATTTCGACATTTTTGATCCAATGGTGTAAATCGATGTATCGGGATCCCAGAGGTCCTTAACAAACTGCAAAAAAGGCTGCCTATTCAATTTCCGTTTCGATATTGTCCGTCATAAAAATCGGTGGTAATCTGAAGTTCTGACTGATCTGTTCATCATAATGAAGCAGAAGTCAAATTTGCAAGAAACGGTAACAATATTGAGTTACTTCAAATGTTAATCAGCTCGCCTAATTATGGTCATCTTTGTTAGGCCTGGGAAACGACAAATTATAGTTTTTATCATCAAAACACAACAATCACCTATGTGAGTGTGTATGTAAACTTTTAAAGATAAAAAACATTTGTCAGTTACCAGATGGTAAAGATGACCATAATATGATAGCGGATTTTGATAATAATCTATATCTGAAATGTCAAAGCGTTTCAAGTAATGAATTTGAGGTCAAATTTGCACAAAATGATCGGCACCTTGAATTTATTTAGTTTGAATCCGCCCTTAATAAAAATCGGTATCTTAGGATCCAAGGGGGTTTTTACAAAAAGTGAGAAGCTATCACATCTAAAATTTCTAGAACTTTGATTTAATATTGATAAAAATCGATACCTACCGAGAAGATGAAAAGTTCTTCATATGGAATTTGAAGTCAAAATTGCAAAAATAATTCGCCATCATTATAGCCATCATCATATTAGTTTAATACGACCGTGATAAAAATTTATAGAACGCGGCCGAACCGCGGGTAAAAGCACCATCCGCCACACTTAAATCGGTTAAGGCAAACGCGAGATAATCGCGGGAAAACATTAACATGCAGTGAATAGATATTAGAACGCGGGCGAAGCCGCGGGTAACTGCTAGTATTCTATAAACATTTGTCAAAGATATTGCGCCGAAATATCAGCATGAGCAATGTCCTGCCCATCTTGGCACAATTGAACAATTGTTTTGGGGGCATTTGTGCTGGCGTTAGACGTCCATGTTATACCTACCTATATGGTCGAAGCCTATCAATCATCTATTTATTAATCTTCTGTCGCATTGACGTAATTATCTTGTTAAAACGACAAGGTTGTACAGTGGCCTAGAGTAGACCTGGTTGGCTGAATCTATTCTCATTTGCGCGATCGGTCATGAAATTTAATACCTAGTCGTATTAATTGATATGCAGCAATAGTGCATTAAGTGCGACGGTATGTGTGACTTTGCGCCTCGTTTTAGAGCTCAATCTGCAAAACGGCAATCGTTTTCTAGTCGGAATTCATTACAAAATCGTACAGTTAAAAATACAATAAAATTTGGATATTTTATGTTCAGTACCTACCTATGAATCTGGCCGTGTGGTGACGGCAGTAAGAATACATTTGTCACCACCCCAACTCCTCCTGCGGGTGTCGTAAGAGTCGATTAAGGGATTGAAGTGTCACTGACCGTTATTTGATAAAAGATTGATGATGAGCAGCAGCGTCATCGTAGTGGACACATTACTGCGATTGCCAATCCGCTTGCCCAGCTTGGCGATTATGGGCATTTACCTCCATATGTGTCTATCAAACTTACCTTTTATCTAAGAAAGTATCACGGGGTGGGGTGGATGATTTCTGCTCAAAATCGTGAGCTCTTTCGATGCTAATAGGAGAACATTTTTGTCCCAAATACATAATTTTTTTCAAATTTCCATTCCTTTACAGACTTACAAAATTTATGAAAAAATTGAAAAAACCTTGTGACAAATAAAATCTCCTATCACGATCGAAAAAGCTCGAAGAAATCATATTAAAATGTCCAAATAGAAGAAAGTGTGGGGGACAACAAAAGAAATGGGCCCTCTAGTATTTTTTTAATATGCCAGACCAATTTATCCGTATCGTAATCAAACTTACCTTTTATCTAAGAAAATAAATACGACGGTTGAGTGACTCAACCTCGTATTATGTGAAATGTATGTATTTTGTACACGTTTAGAAATACACGGTGCTCGTGAGCATTCCGATAGATTTTAATGCTGAATTCCTGAGCACATTTAGAGTATTTAATGATATTTAAAATTTCCTGGATTCGGCTTGGTTCTAGAGATAATTAACATTTTTTCGAAATAAGTTTTTCGACGTAACTCTTCATAAAACTTATTTTTGATTTCAATGCTACCACAATGTGTTCTAATATTACCACACCTTTTGCCTGATAATCAAAAAATAAGAATAGACTTGACAAAACCTGTCCCTAACAAAAATCATTTAAAAAATTATTTTAACAAATTGTTGTTATGATAAAAAGTATTGGAAATGTAAAAAGTATTCAAAAGATGTTTAAAAAACCGGCCAAGTGCGAGTCGGACTCGCGCGCAAAGGGTTCCGTACCATTATCAATTTATTATTAAAAAAATACAGTTAAATCAACCTACCTCAAAAACTATAGGAGATAATTTTATCAAACCAAAATCGTTGATAGAGTTTATTAATGTACATAACATATATTTTTTTCAGAATTTTATATCGCGTAGTTTAAAAAATAGAGGGGGGGGGGACACATTTTTCAGACTTTGAGACCTGATATCTCGAAAACGATTTGCTTAAATAAAAATGTGATGTATAAACCTTCACATAATTTTCAAAGACCTTTCTATTAATACCCCACACGCTTATGTACAAATAAAAAAAAAATTCTATCCCTCAGTTACATGTATGGAGGGCCCCCACCCCAATGGTTTTTTTTTACAATTTAGTATCACATTCCTGTAGCGGTTCATACAACATATATCCTTACCAAATTTCGTTACTGTAGCATTTATAGTTTCCGAGTAAATTGGCTGTGACAGACGGACAGACGGACATGACGAATCTATAAGGGTTCCGTTTTGCCATTTTGGCTACGGAACCCTAAAAAGAGAATTGTGTTTTTGTGGAATTTTTGACATTAGGTTTCATAATACTTTTTGTTTATTTTGATGTCTAGAATTCATAGTAAAATCTTTCGCAATGCTCGCGAGCACCGTGTATATTAAATTTTTATGACACAACCTCGTAAGCCATTATACGAGGTTTAGTATCATCCATCGAAATACAAGATTAATTAACAGCCATTGTGTTCTCCAGAATCATCATCATCATCGGCGGACACCAACTCGCAAGGATCGGGGTCTGACGCCGCACCACGACCGCAGCGAAATGTGCCCCAGGTAATTACAATTATACTAATTACCAAGGATCGGACAAACGCCCGTCATTTTGAAAACATAACCCTGTTCCGTACAGTAGAGACTTCCTTATCTTATGTTGTTAACTTTTTTTATTTTATAAGATAATTTTTTAATAACACTATCCTTAAGTGTGTATTTAGGAGATCGAAACTCCTATTTACTTGTACACACCATGATTGTGAATTTGTGATCCATAAACCATTTAAAATTTTTGACTTACGTTAAATTAAACCCGGAAATACTATGTATCCGGTGTCACGTGCTAAGATGATATGTAAAGAGATTTCATGTATTTATTTCACACCTAGGACTGTAAACAAACTGTCTTTTGTTTTGAAACGTCAAATTGTGGCACTAGGTCTTGACATTCAGCCACAGAAAAAAAAATAACCTAAGAACTAATGTCTATACCACCAGGTAAAAGGATACCTCAAATAAATTAAGAAAAAAGTTAGGCGCGAATGTTTTATTTAATGTTTTACGATACTGTACTATTGGTTTATTTACAAATTGAATAGTATGGTTCGCCGAAATCAGTTCGTTTTATTTCATGGCAAGTTTGAGAAAAGCACTATACAAATCTCGGCGAGAAACAGGGTTACAGGCCGCGTATCCCTATCTGGCCTCAGTTCCTTCGGCCAGATATATCTACTTGGCCTGAAACCCTTCGTTTCCCGTCCTCTATAGTAATGTACTATTATTTAATATGACGTTTTTTAATAACACTAACACAAAGCATCTATTTAGGAGATCCCATCTCTTTCTTACTTGTACAAGTTGTACATATCATGATTGTGACCATAAAACGATTTAAGTAAAATTAATTAATATACGCGATAAACATAATCCGTTTAAATAGTTTTCGGTCATGAATAATGATCGTGGTAATAGAAAAAGATATTATACACTCAATACATCGAAATTCAATATCAAAAATTTTTAATGGTTTATGGATCACAAATTCACTATCATGGTGTGTACAAGTAAATAAGAGTTGCGATCTCCTAAATACACACTTAAGAATAGTGTTATTAAAAAAATTTCTTATAAAATAAAATAAGTTAACATCATAAGATAAGGAAGTCTCTACTGTAAGGAACAGGGTTATATTTTCAAAATGACGGGCGTTTGTCCGATTCTTGCTAATTACTATTATCCTCGTAGTGCCCATGCACACTCTGTGGAATGACGAGATTCGTAAGCGAGTGATGGGCGACGTAGTATTTCGGGTAAGCAAGCTGAAGTGGCAATGGGCAGGGCACCGTAGACCTGATGGCCGTTCGGGCAAGATACTCGAGTGGAGACTACCGTACTGGCAAACGCAGTGTGGGACGGTGGTGACAAGGTGTGCAGACTGGTTGACAACCCTAGCCTAGAAGTGAATAATCAAGATCAAGTGCGGGTAGTTCAAAAAACCCGCGCAGCTCGAAGGTGTTGATACATTCTCTCGCCAGTCTGCCTGCGACCACGGGTGTAACGTCATGCCCGAAACGTCAGGATATAATTAAACGTAAGTTAAAGCGATTAAGACCCGTTTGTCTTTAAAATAAGACTGGTTGGAGTTGCCCTCTGCGGATGCAGGCCGCATCCATCCAGCCAAAGTAATAGTCTATTGAGAAAATAGGTCCAGCAGTGGACGTCCTATGGCTGAAATGATGATTTTTTTTTATGTTGGCACAACAAAGTGGCTCCACTCCACCTGATCGTAAGTGAAAAGTAGAGCCCAAATCTCGGCGGCAACGGCAACGAACAGGAGACAAACAGTAACCTGTTAGTTGCCACCGCCTTGCTGGCCCGCTAGATGCTTCTTCACGCTTCGTTTAAAGGGTCCCAATTTATGATGATGATTATTAATATAATTACCCTTGTTTCAGCGTGAAGAGAGACGATTTGAAGCCGCCCTCGGTCCTCGGGTGCAAGCCAACCCTCTACTAAGGTAAGTTTCAACAATTTTCATCATTATTTACTTTTTTATTTATTGATGGGAAATAAACAGCGATTGTCATACATATAAGTAAACCAGGAAATATATTACATTGGCCAAATTCGTTTCCACTTATAGATAATAACAATTCAGTTGCTCAGAAAGGAGAATAATATCTAACATTAAGATAAATGTTAAATTAAAATAGCCATAACGCGAAACGTCTGGTTCAGATTCCATGGTTCCTGCATTCATTTCAACATCAAAACTGAGTTTTTATTGAAATTTAGTGCTGAGTTGTCGATACAAACTAAGCTTTTTTTAATCTGACGCTAATTGAGCGTCCCTAAAATTAAAAATGCCATTATACAAGCTGTCAACTTGACCATCGGAAATCTGTTTTTTCACACCACCTATTCGAATACGGGTATTTTCTTCCCTGCTAGGAGGGATCAAAGTGGCACTTTCCTGTTCAAAAAGGACTTTCTATTGCTAGTCTAAATAATTACAATGAAATATATGAAAATAAACAGTACGTTCATAATTGATAAAAAATTCTTCAGAATCGATTATTTGCTTAAACATTAAATATGTGATATATCTTTTATTTTTCTCAAAAGTGGTGTAAAAAGCAGTACAGTCACAAGGTATCAAAATTATTTCATCTTGGGCTAACGCTTGAATCCTTCATTACGCTCAGGATTCAACTTTAGAATCCCTCCCTACGGTCGGGATTCAATTGTGGAATCCGTCGCTCCATTCAGGATTCAATATACGCCCACGCTGGAAATATACCATTTTGATCCCTTGTGACTCAATCTACTATTCCGCCCTACGAACAAATAAAACATGGAAGCCGCACGCCATACTAAATTGCCTTTCAAAAACGGTCCTGAATTTTAGTTGACAAGTGTCACCCTGTTCAATGCATCACGGCAATGAATTAGAATGTCAACCTATAAAAACTTAAACCGCCATTTATAAATAGTTGTGATTGGTCCATCAAAATTTTGATTGGCTATATTCAACAAACATTTGTCAAAGATGTTGCGCCGAAATATGCGCGGTGTCACGAAAAGCGCTATGTCCTGCCCATCTTGTCACAATTGAACAATTGGTTTTGGGGGCATTTTTGAGCTGGCGTTAGGCGTCCATGTTTTATATGGTCGCAGATTCCGCCTGACAATGACAGTATGCTAACCTGTTTTTGCACCAGGTCCCGAACACTCCCGAACTTCGGCGGTAATCGCGAACGTTCGCCTTCACGTTGCGACACCTCGCGGCGAGCGCACCACATCACGATGGCGAGCGAAGACCTCCTCCAGCCGGGTCACGTGGTCAAGGAGCGGTGGAAGGTACGTCTGTGACGTCACGAGCGATATGTATATCTTTTATTTTTCTCATAGGTGGTGTGAAAAGGAGTATGTGTCACACGGTATCAACATTATTTCGTCTTGGGCGTTAACGCTTGAATCCTTCATTACGCTCAGGATTCAACTTTAGAATATGGAACTTCGCCGGTCACCGCGAACGTTCCCCCTCCCTCCTGCAGCCGGGTCACGTGGTCAAGGAGCGGTGGAAGGTAGGGGAGACCAGGTATAAAAGTAACGCGGGATGAACGTAACAAATTCATTTAAAATTTTTCTACGACATCTATCCGAACGTCCTTCAGGGCATTAGATGCCATTTCGATTCCCCCCTAACCTCAGTTAAACCCACGGTGCTGTGACGGCAGGTTATGCGTGTAGTGCTATGGTCCCAGAAAAATGAGTCAAAAGTAAGTTTTTAACGATTTTTTCAATCTTAGCTAGATTTTTCATGGTAAACGCTATAGCTTGCGTTTTGCATGGGTGTTGTAAAGTCACTAATCATTTACAGTTTGAGGGTTGCAAATCAATGTTTTAATGATGCTTTTTATGTTTTTTTGCTACGTATTTGTGGGATTCTGGAAATTCGATACCCAGGGATGATTGAAACAACTTGTTACTTTCATCCCGATTTCCAAATTGGAGGCTCATTAGTACACCTATGTGCTAGCGTTTATTAAATAACTCATATACTTAGTGCCTTTTTGTTGCAAAATGTCTAATATACACAAAATAACAACAGACAGAAAGAAGTCCACCAAAATAGAAATTATAGCTTTAGCTGCAGTTGAGGTGATCCTTTTTTTAAATGCCCTACAGGGACGCAGCAAAGACGTACCAACTGGCTCACATCACTTTATATAGACATGTAAAGTAAAGGAAAGCTTTACTTGAAAGTTCAGCGGTACTACCCAAGGCGGGATTTGTTTCTGGAAACAAATATTCACTGTCAATAAGGAGTGTCACATTTTTTTATCATATTAGGTATATTGTATGATTAGCTTAGTAGTATACTCAGAAATAAGGATAATGCAGGAAGCATTTAATTCCTTGGATTACACCTAAGCATTTGTATATATGCCATTTAGAATAAGACATTAAGTTGATTGCTCTCACGTCACTCATATATCCTATAGGTATAAATTAATTTCGTCTCATATAATACCTAATCTTTCAATTACATTCATTCATTGTTAATGTTCGTCTTTGAGATAGTGATATTGTAAGACTGTTGATTACTTAAAAATACTAATTACACATAATTATATTGATTATTTTATAGTTATTTACTTTATTTTGTGGGGTCGGAATCTACCTTTTCTAATTTGAATTGTAGTTTATTCAAAATTTTCCGTAATTATTTCTAACAAAAACAATTAATTATAAATTACTCGCGGACAGAGTGACCGATTTTATTAGTATATATATAACTGCATGGCCCTATGTTCCGCTGCATGCAGCGCTTAAAGCGGGATCAGTCTAACGGTCGGCCCGCCGTGCATGCAGCGCTGCAGCGATGCTTTTCCCAGCGCTCGCCTGCAACTGACACATACCGTCGCAAGACGCATGCGCTAGATAATTTTGTTTTCCTAACGTCTTGTCATCCTTGAAAATTTGTAAATTTAATTCGCTAATGTTAATAATTATTTTCTGTCTTTCGCTCCTACTCCTTCTATAACGTTTTATGTAAATAGTGCTAAATTTCCTTGTGTAACTGGATAAATAAATATATGGTGTACAAAGCCGCTGTTGATTTTACTCCGGCACCCGTTACGTCACCCAGCATCCAGGTACATTTCATCTGCACCCTTTTTACATTCTACACTGGTGACCCCGACGTGATAGTGAGAATGGGAACATTACGCCCCGTCCCGGTACAGTCAGAAAAAGAGACGGCGCACAAGATGGCGGTACAGCTACAGAAATTTATCGCATCGGTGTGAAGGCGCCCGTATTTTGGCCGGAGAAGCCTGCGGTATGGTTCGCCCAGATGGAGAGCCAATTTAATGTCTCCAACATTACCGCTGATGCTATCAAATATAATTATATCGTAGCGCAACTTGACGCCCAATACGCTGCCGAAGTGGAGGACATAATTGTTAACCCCCCGACTACCGATAAATATGCCAAAATAAAAGAAGAGCTTATTAAGCGACTTTCGGTGTCTCGGCAAAAGAAGGTAAAGCAATTGCTAAGTCAGGAAGAGTTGGGTGACAGAAAACCTTCGCAATTTCTCCGTCATCTGCGTAACTTGGCTGGGCCTAACATACCCGACGAATTTCTTTTATCAATTTGGACAAGTCGCCTGCCGAACAACTTGCAGTTCGTTATTGCATCAAAACCTAACGATCCGATTGAAGAACTCGCCGAGCTAGCTGACCGTGTTCACGACATAGCAACTCCTCAAGTATCTGCAGCATCAATGCCTGATCCTCAAATGGCTACACTCATGCGACAAATCAGTGAGTTGACGAGAGATATGCAAGCGCTAAAGGGTCAGCTGAATGGTGATAGGCCCGTACGATCAAGATCCCGTGCATCCGTCAGGCCCCGCAATCGTGCCAGTTCGCAGAGATCACAGTCCAGCTATAGAAAATATCCTGAGTGCTGGTACCATGCAAAATTCGGCGAGAAAGCAACGAAGTGCGTGAAGCCCTGCGATCATCAAGCGGGAAACGACAGGGGCACTCGTTAACGGCGACCGCCGATTGCCCTAGTCCTAGTACTGGTCGCTTGTTTGTCACGGACCAATCAACGAAGACACAGTTTCTCGTGGACACTGGCAGCGACGTCTGTGTCTTCCCAAGATCATCCTTAAGAAATAGGCGACAACCCACTAGCTACCAGTTATCCGCAGCGAACGGCTCACCAATCATTACTTACGGCTACATACACTTAGTGTTGAACCTAGGCTTACGCCGCGACTTTGCTTGGAGATTTATTGTAGCGGACGTTACGAAGCCAATTATCGGCGTGGACTTCTTGTCATATTACAACCTCATGGTTGACTGCAGAAACCACCAGCTGATTGACATGACTACTAGCTTGTGTACCGTGGCTTCGCCTGCGTGTTCGCCGGACGAAATTTCTTCGATCAAAGTAATGTCGGGTGAGTCTGAATATCATAACATACTACTTGAATACCCCGACATTACTCGCCCATTTGGCGTTCATCGGGCTCCGAAGCACAACGTTCTCCATTTCATCAGAACTACTCCAGGGCCTCCAGTGTCTTGCTCTCCTCGACGGTTGGCCCCGGATAAATTAAAAATAGCTAAGGACGAATTTTCCGCAATGCTGCAGAACGGAACGGCTAGACCTTCAGAATCACCTTGGTCGTCTCCCTTACACCTAGTCCCTAAGAAGAACAACGGCTGGCGACCATGCGGTGACTACCGAATGCTCAATGCGAGGACCATTCCGGATAAATATCCCATCCGTCACATACACGATTTTGCCCACTGTATTTCTGGTTGCCAGGTTTTCTCCACTATCGATCTTGAGAAAGCGTACCACCAGATCCCCGTGAATCCAGAAGACATCCAGAAGACTTCGATAACCACGCCTTTCGGTCTTTACGAGTTCCCGTACATGAGTTTTGGTCTGAGGAATGCTGGCCAGACCTTTCAACGGTTCGTGGATGAGATGGTAAGAGGACTGGATTTTTGTTACGCCTACTTGGATGACTTCCTGGTGTATTCAAAGGATGAGGCAACCCACAAGGAACATTTACGAGAGCTGTTTTCTAGATTCGAGAAGTACGGGATGGTGATCAATATCTCCAAATGCGTTTTTGGCGTACCAGAGGTAACATTTTTAGGTTACTCCATATCTGCCGAAGGCACGAAGCCACTTCCTTCCAAGGTCTCTGCCATTAAAGACTTCCCAATCCCTAAGAACGTGAGAGAGCTGCGTAGATTCCTCGGGATGGTAAATTTCTATCGCAGATTTATCCCTGGCGCAGCAACATTCCAAGCTCCACTGAATGCACTTTTGACAGGATCAGTCAAAGGATCGCATCCTATCCACTTTAATGCTGAAGAACACGAGGCTTTTACGCGTTGTAAGGATAGCTTATGCCAGGCCGCGTTGCTAGCGCATCCTCATAGTCAGGCTAAGCTCGCCATAGTGACAGACGCTTCTGATACAGCCATGGGTGCAGCATTACAACAGTACATCGATGGGCAATGGCAGCCGTTGGCTTTCTTTTCCAGGAAGTTGAGTCCTGCACAACGTAAGTACTCACCGTACGATCGTGAACTACTGGCTATATACGAAGCTATTAAATACTTTAGGCACATGGTCGAAGCCAGAGATTTTACAATTTACACGGACCACAAGCCCATCTGCTTCGCCTTTAACTCACGCAAGGATAGCTGTTGACCGAGGCAGTTCAGGCATTTGGATTTTATAGCTCAGTTTACCACCGACATAAGGCATATCTCTGGGAGAGACAATGTGGTGGCAGATACCCTGTCACGCATTGAAGAGGTCACACAGCCAATCAACTTGGAGAAGCTTGCAGAGGCCCAGGTGAGAGATCCGGAGTTGCAAGAACTCCTGCACAGTGACACTTCGCTCCATCTAAAGAAGTTTAAGTTGCCAGGTCTCAAAGCTGAACTATATTGCCATGAAAATGACCAGACACTCAGACCTTATGTTACTAAAGAATTCCGCAAACAGATTTTCCAGACCTTACACTCTCTTAGCCATCCCGGTGCCAATGCCACCATAAAGCTCGTCACAGACCGGTACGTTTGGCCAGGTATCAAGAAGGATTGCCGTCAATGGACACGTACCTGCTTACAATGCCAGAAGGCCAAAGTCACCCGCCATGTGTCTGCACCACTGGGAACTTACAGACTTCCAAGGGCACGGTTCATGTATATTCACATAGACCTCATTGGCCCACTGCCAATCTCTCAGGGATTTAAGTACTGCCTCACCGCCGTCGATCGCTATACTCGTTGGCCTGAGGTAGTACCATTACAAGAGATTACGGCAGAAGCAGTAGCCAGAGGACTTCTACATGGGTGGATATCACGCTTCGGTTGTCCCACTGACATCGTAACTGATCGTGGAAGACAGTTTGAGAGCAGCCTGTTCAAACATCTATCCGAACTAGTTGGCTTCCAGCATCGTCGTACAACGGCTTACCACCCAGCCTGCAATGGCCTCGTGGAGCGTTTCCATCGACAGCTGAAAGCTGCTATCACCTGTCACGCTACCAGTAACTGGGTGGATACGTTGCCTTTGGTCCTACTCGGGATACGTAGCGCGTATAAGAACGATCTCAACGCTTCGACTGCAGAGCTCGTTTACGGAGAGCCTTTGAGACTGCCAGGAGAGTTGATACACGCCCACACGACAGATGATACCATTGACGTGACTGATTATATCGCGCGCCTACTTAAGATTACCCATAACCTAGCTCCAATGCCAGCATCACGCCATACTAGCAGTAATAAGCCAGTCTTCATATACAAAGATCTCAAGACGGCAAGTCACGTGCTACTCAGAGACGATACCAGTCATCCACCTCTTCAACCAGCGTATACTGGTCCATACGAAGTGCTCGGTAGAAGTGATAAAGTGTTTAAGTTACGAGTGAACGGCAAAAGTGTAACAGTGTCTATAGACCGTATCAAACCTGCATACATACTGTCTGAAACACCCGATGTAACTATTCCTCTCCCACAAATTCAATCTACTCCAGAGACTGAAAATGCACTAAAAAAGACTAGATCAGGACGCACAGTACGTATTCCAAATTATTACTGACTTTTAATCGCCCTTGACGGTCTCTGGAGGGGGGTGATGTGGGGTCGGAATCTACCTTTTCTAATTTGAATTGTAGTTTATTCAAAATTTTCCGTAATTATTTCTAACAAAAACAATTAATTATAAATTACTCGCGGACAGAGTGACCGATTTTATTAGTATATATATAACTGCATGGCCCTATGTTCCGCTGCATGCAGCGCTTAAAGCGGGATCAGTCTAACGGTCGGCCCGCCGTGCATGCAGCGCTGCAGCGATGCTTTTCCCAGCGCTCGCCTGCAACTGACACATACCGTCGCAAGACGCATGCGCTAGATAATTTTGTTTTCCTAACGTCTTGTCATCCTTGAAAATTTGTAAATTTAATTCGTTAATGTTAATAATTATTTTCTGTCTTTCGCTCCTACTCCTTCTATAACGTTTTATGTAAATAGTGCTAAATTTCCTTGTGTAACTGGATAAATAAATATATGGTGTACAAAGCCGCTGTTGATTTTACTCCGGCACCCGTTACGTCACCCAGCATCCAGGTACATTTCATCTGCACCCTTTTTACATTCTACAATTTCTATTATCCCTATGCACTGTTACAACCAGCCCTGGGGGTAGGGATAATTGCAACAAATTCCATCCTTCACTGTGAGCCATTTTTCTGGAAAACTATTGGATATATGAAGTTTATTTTGGTACCAAAAGATACATGGAATATGTGTCTATTGCACATAAAGATGCAAAGTTTGACATCTGCTACAAAAAAAAAAAAAATCAAAAACTGAAAATTGTTACGTTCATACCTGGTCTCCCCTACGTCTGTGACGTCACGAGCGAACTTCGCCGGCACCGCGAACGTTCCCCCTCCCTCCTGCAGCCGGGTCACGTGGTCAAGGAGCGGTGGAAGGTACGTCTGTGACGTCACGAGCGAACTTCGCCGGTCACCGCCATCGCTCCCACATTGTGACATCAGGATCCACTTCTAAATTCACCGGGATCTGGGAACCGCCCTCTTAACTAAAATGGAAATTTCAACTACGCTTTAATTCATTCGTTTGAATTCATATTGCTGTCATAGTGAACTTCAGTACCCATTGTATAGTAGCTAATTGAGACAGAAAGGTAAAATCGGACGTTTCCTTGAAATTTGCAGATTTAAGAATTTGCGGTAGGGTCGCAGTTGCATCCATCGGCTTCCGTTAGTTTTTATAGTTTTAGTCACAATAGAAACGTTTGGCAACTTTTATATTCCAAGCATTTACAAATAATTGCCAACTGACATCAATTATCAATTTGTTGCGGGATTGCCTTCCTTCAAATATCTCCACCAAAACACACGTCAAAATCAAGAAACATTATCTTTTCAGGTCGTCAAGAAAATCGGAGGCGGTGGCTTTGGCGAAATCTACGAAGGTTTAGACCTGGTGACCCAAGAACAGGTGGCCCTGAAGGTGGAATCTGCCCGGCAGCCGAAGCAAGTCTTGAAAATGGAGGTGGCTGTCTTGAAAAAACTTCAAGGTAAGCTCTTCAAGAATATGAAACCCTGGTACTTCATTGGTGGCTGATATATTATGATCCTAGATCTATTGAGGCTTGGATTATCAGAGCTTTTGGATACTTAGAGTAGGTTTAGATATGTGAAGGTCTACCTGGTGATTCAAGAACAGGTGGCTTTGAAGGTGGAATCTGCCCGGCAGCCGAAGCAAGTCTTGAAAATGGAGGTGGCTGTCTTGAAAAAACTTCAAGGTAAGCTCTTCCAGAGTATGTAACCCTGGTACTTCATTGGTGATAAATTATTATGATTGATCTTAGATGTATAGAGGCTTGGATTATCAGAGCTTTTGGCTACTTAGAGTAGGTTTAGATATGGGAAGGTCTAGACCTGGTGACCCAAGAACAGGTGGTTCTGAAGGTAGAATCTGCCCGGCAGCCGAAGCAAGTCTTGAAAATGGAGGTGGCTGTCTTGAAGAAACTCCAAGGTAAACTCTGCAAGAATATGAAACCCTGGTACTTCATTGGTGATGAATTATTATGATTGTATTTTATGAAATAAATTGTTTGCTCCCTATTATATTCTCGTATTAATGTTAATACAAGATTATAACCTATTTATTACAAATGAATTCAATACGTCTAATTTTTGATTTTATTTTCAGGAAAAGAGCACGTCTGCCGCTTCATAGGCTGCGGTCGCAACGCGCGTTTCAACTACGTGGTGATGCAACTACAAGGGAGGAACCTAGCAGAGCTCAGGAGAGCCCAGCCGAGGGGCGCTTTCTCATTGTCCACTACACTCAGGTGAACGACCATTAGCTTCATTACTAGACCCCGGATTGTTGTCGCAGTGACGTCACAATAGGGTGATTTGGGGAGTAAATGGAACGGTAGAACAAAATGATACATACATTTATAAGATAAGATAAACAATTATATTAGTTTCACATAGATACGTTAACTAATAAATATGAATAAATTCACAATAAAATAATTCCAGTGAATTTATTTATGCTAAGTTTGCTAGTTTCCGACAAAAAACTGACCGGTCGAATAATAATTTCGTTCCACTGTTCAGTAAATGGAACATAAATAAATATTACACTTAATTTTATATATGTATCGGATGTATGAGTTTATCTTTGTTGGTATATTAACAGTTTAGTTTTTGGTATTACTCAAATATATTATCCACTGTACACGGTATGTTTGTCTATCTTTTGCTTCAAATAGACGACTCCTTTGCTCAAAGGTTAACTGGAAGAGATCCCTTGCAGGGATAAGTTCGCCTTTGTACCTGTCAATTTTTTTGTAAAAATGTGTATTTTTGCTTGTGTCTTGTGTACAATAAAGAATTTACATACATACATACACTTAATTTTATCAATGTATGCATACTGTATATACCTGTATAAAGCTTGACCTTAGATATAAACTGTTTGCTTTATTTATACCATAAAATAATAAGTACAATCTCGTATTCATTTACACAATGTGTCATTTCTTATATTATCTTATCTTATACTTTATGTATCATTTTGTACTACCGTTCCATTTACTCCCCAAATCACCCTATTGTGACGTCACCGCGACAACAATCCGGGGTCTATTGATTACCGATTTGACAATAAATATTTTCACTACCGTAAAACCATACAACTATAGTTGTATGGTTTTGGTACGGTTTTACGGTAGTGAACACATTCACATATAGTTGTATGGTTTTACGGTAGTGAATATATTATAGTCCACTATTAAAACTATGGTCCACAAGTTCAACTCGTAATTAAGCATCAATGGAAATCTTTTATTTTGGTTTTCTCTACATTTTTTAATCATAAATTTGTGTAACAACTGCGTCAATAATATAATAATAACACTAAATCGAAGATATTTGACTTAGTTTTGGACCATAGTTGGGTAGTTTTACGGCACCGAAAATGAAAAATGAATATCGGAGTTACTACTAAACTCAAAAGTACTAATAATGTAATTAATTTTCATGTGTTATCCTTGAAAATAAATTGTTTAAATACCTCACGAGCTTGCGAATAAACCATCCCCGAATAAAATATATCTTTTAGATATTATTTTATTTATACGTTGACTGAAAAAAGAGCGTAAATCTAACATGGGCCCTTGTGACTTGTGACATTGCACCGAGGATTAAATTAATCATTATCATATCAGCCGAAAGACGTCCACTGCTGAACATAGGCCTCCCCCAAAGATTGCCACAATGACCGGTCCTGCGCCACCCGCATCCAGCGGACTCCTGCGACCTTCACCAGGTCATCAGTTCACTTTGTGGGGGGCCTACCCACGCTACGTCTTCCGGTACGTGGCCGCCACTCAAGAACCTTCCCGCCCCAACGGCCATCGGTTCTACGCGCAATGTGCTCCGCCCACTGCCACTTCAGTTTAGCGATTCGGATTAAATGAATGTATCATTATATTTTTCAGATTGGGTCTCCAGATACTCAAGGCGATAGATTCCATACACTCTGTCGGATTTTTACATAGAGATATTAAACCGGTAAGATTTCACTTTTCTTACATTTTACACATCCCCTTAATTTTGTAGATGAACCGAAAGGACGTCTGTCACCAATTTGGTTGAAAATATTTTTTTTTCTTTCTGGGTCGATTGTAAATAGTTATTTGAAGGATCCACGGAAAAAACATGTTACTCTGTTAAAAGTAAGGTGGTTTTTCCTTCTGTAATTTGAATTGACTGGACATTTCTTTCCGTGGACCCTTCATTTGTGTTACAAGGAATCAAAATGATATTTTTCCGGCGAGGGCGTATATTGAATCCCAAATGCAGCGATGGATTCCACAATAGAATCCCTTACTACGTTCGGGATTCTAAAGTGGAATCCTGAGCGAAATGAGGGATTCAAGCGTTAACGCCCAAGACAAAAAAATATTTTGATACCGTGTGACACATACTGCTTTTCACACCACCTATTAGAAAAGATATACCACATATTTAATATTTATGCAAATAATCGAACCTGAAGAATTTTTTATCAATTATGAACGTACTGTTTATTTTCATATTTCATTGTAATTTTTTAGGCTGGCAATAGAAAGTCGTTGAACAGTAAAGTGCCACTTTGATCCCTCCCAACGGGGAAGAAAAGGCCCGTATTCGAATAGGTGGTGTGAAAAAGTACTTAGTTAAGGCTTTATTCAAAGCAAAAATCACTATCGCGTCAGTTATGTTACGAAAGTTAGTCATACATACGAAATATGTGGTATACTCTGTCCTATAACCTTTGGCAGTAGCAAAAGGCAACAAATAAAAAAAAATGTGGGTGCGTATTGTTGATCGCTAATAGAAAATTTGAATTTGTCGCCTTTTTCACTAACAAACGTTATTGTTGCCACTACAAAATTATGCAAAGATGCATAGAGTTCATGGTTTTATGACATATTAAGGAAAAAGATTATTAACACCAAAAAAATGCATATTAGCTTAGTTTAAGTAGCATAATTTTGCTTAAAACCAGCGTGACTCGAGTAACCATGGCCATAACAGAAGTATATTTTAGGGATGTATATTTATGTCGGGAACGTGATGGCTATGACAGCCTTAGAAATATGATAGTGCGAGAATTATCTATAAATACAAACACCCAGTTATAAAATTAAGATACACCAAAAATTAACTAACTTTCTTATATGTACGCGAAGAACGGAGTGACGTACCCGACATTCTCTTGGAATACACCTAATATTTATAAAATATGTATCATCATCATCATTATCAGCCTATGATAGTCCACTGCTGGACGTAGGCCTCTCCTATTAACCATGCGTATAGACGCATTAGGAGGTATCCCATAATCGCCACGCTGGGCAAGCGGATTGGCGATCGCAGTAATGTGTCCACTATGATGACGCTGCTGCCCATCAACAATCTTTTATTAAATAATGGTAAGTGACACTTATCAGATGATATTTACCATTCGCTTTGCGTGAAGGAAAACATCGTGAGGAAACCTGCATACATCCGCGAAAAAATTCAAAGGTGTATGTGAAGTTCCCAACCCGCTTAGGGCCAGCGTGGGGACTATAGCCCAATCCCTCTCATATATAAGAGGAGGCCTGTGCCCAGCAGTGGGACATTATATAGGCTGAAATATTAAGTGACACTTCAATCCCTTTATGTTTCAGAGCAACTTCAGTATAGGCCGACACCCATCAAACTGCCGCAAAGTATACATGTTAGACTTCGGCCTCGCTCGTCAATACACCACCAGCAACGGACAAGTAAGGCCACCGCGCGCCGCTGCGGGCTTTAGAGGTTAGTTACTGGAATATTACTGGGCCGATTTTGATGAGATTTGCTGAGAAGATAGAGGAAGAAATTGCGCGTGTATGGAAGAAAGAATGAAGGAAATCGGTGCAGTTGTTTTGGAGTTATTCGAGTATATAGTTCGCGTCGCGGTTGGTGTAGAAAAATTGTTTTTTTACGGATAGATTACTGGACCGATTTTGATGAGAATTGGTGAGAAGATAGAGGAAGAAATAGCGCGTGTAGGGAAAAAAGAATGAAGGAAATAGGTTTAGTTATTTTGGAGTTATTCGAGTTTATAGTTCACATTGCCGCTAGTTGTGAAAATTGTTTTTTTATGGCTAAGTTACTGGTTTAATTTATATTAGATTTCGTGAGTAGATACAGGAATGTATTGCACATTTATTTAAAAAAGATTGAAGGAAATCGGTTGAGAAGTTTTTGAGATATGTCAGTTTTAAGTTCAAGTCTTTGGTCTCGCGCGACAATACACCACCAGCAATGGACAAGTGAGGCCGCTGCCGGCTTTAGAGGTTAGTTACTGGAATATTACTGGGCCGATTTTGATGAGATTTGCTGAGAAGATAGAGGAAGAAATTGCGCGTGTATGGAAGAAAGAATGAAGGAAATCGGTGCAGTTGTTTTGGAGTTATTCGAGTATATAGTTCGCGTCGCGGTTGGTGTAGAAAAATTGTTTTTTTACGGATAGATTACTGGACCGATTTTGATGAGAATTGGTGAGAAGATAGAGGAAGAAATAGCGCGTGTAGGGAAAAAAGAATGAAGGAAATAGGTTTAGTTATTTTGGAGTTATTCGAGTTTATAGTTCACATTGCCGCTAGTTGTGAAAATTGTTTTTTTATGGCTAAGTTACTGGTTTAATTTATATTAGATTTCGTGAGTAGATACAGGAATGTATTGCACATTTATTTAAAAAAGATTGAAGGAAATCGGTTGAGAAGTTTTTGAGATATGTCAGTTTTAAGTTCAAGTCTTTGGTCTCGCGCGACAATACACCACCAGCAATGGACAAGTGAGGCCGCTGCCGGCTTTAGAGGTTAGTTACTGGAATATTACTGAACCGATTTTGATGAGATTTGCTGAGAAGATAGAGGAAGAAATTACGCGTTTATGGAAAAAAGAATGAAGGAAATCGGTGTAGTAGTTTTGGAGTTATTCGAGTATATAGTTCGCATCGCGGTTGGCGTAGAAAAATTGTTTATTACGGCTAAATTACTGGACCGATTTTGATGAGATTTGGGGAGAATATAGAGGAAGAAATTGCGCGTGTATGGAAGAATGAATTAAGGAAATCGGTGTAGTAGTTTTGGAGTTATTCGAGTTTATAGTTCACGTTGCCGCTAGTTGTGAAAATTGTTTTTTTATGGCTAAGTTACTGGTTTAATTTATATTAGATTTCGTGAGTAGATACAGGAAAATATTGAACATTTATTTAAAAAAGATTGAAGGAAATCGGTTGAGAAGTTTTGGAGATATGTCAGTTTTAAGTTCAAGACTTTGGTCTCGCGCGACAATACACCACCAGCAATGGACAAGTGAGGCCGCTGCCGGCTTTAGAGGTTAGTTACTGGGATATTACTGAACCGATTTTGATGAGATTTGGGGAGAAGATAGAGGAAGAAATTGCGCGTGTAGGGAAAAAAGAATGAAGGAAATCGGTGAAGTACTTTTGGAGTTATTCGAGTTTATAGTTCGCGTCGCGTTTGGTGTAGACAAATTGTTTTTTTACGGCAAATTACTGGACAGATTTTAATGAGATTTGGTGAGAAGATAGAGGAAGAAATTGCGCGTGTATGGGAGAAAGAATGAAGGAAATCGGTCTAGTAGCTTTGGAGTTATTTGCGTTTATAGTTCACATTGCCGCTAGTTGTGTAAAATTGTTTTTTATGGCTAAGTTACTGGTTTAATTTATATTAGATTTCATGAGTAGATACAGGAAAATATTGCTCATTTATTTTAAAAAGATTTAAGGAAATCGGTTGAGAAGTTTTGGAGATATGTCAGTTTTAAGTTCAAGACTTTGGTCTCGCGCGACAATACACCACCAGCAACGGACAAGTGAGGCCACCGCGCGCCGCTGCTGGCTTTAGAGGTTAGTTACTGGAATATTACTGAACCGATTTTGATGAGATTTGCTGAGAAGATAGAGGAAGAAATTGCGCGTGTATGGAAGAAAGAATGAAAGAAATCGGTTTAGTAGTTTTGGAGTTATTCGAGTTTATAGTTCGCGTCGCGGTTGGTGTAGGAAAATTGTTTTTTACGGCTAAATTACTAGACCGATTTTAATGAGATTTGGGGAGAAGATAAAGGAAGAAATTGCGTGTGTATGGAAGAAAGAATGAAGGAAATCGGTGTAGTTGTTTTGGAGTTATTCGAGTTTATAGTTCGCGTCCGGTTGGTGTAGAATAATTGTATTTTTTTTACGGCTAAATTACTGGACCGATTTTGGCGAGATTTGGTGAGAAGATAGAGGAAGAAATTGCGCGTGTATGGAAGAAAGAATGAAGGAAATCGGTCTAGTAGTTTTGGAGTTATTTGAGTTTATAGTTCACTTTGCTGCTAGTTGTGAAAATTGTTTTTTATGGCTAAGTTACTGGTTTAATTTATATTACATTTCGTGAGTTGTTTTGGAGTTATTTGAGTTTATAGTTCATGTTGCCGCTAGTTGTGAAAATTGTTTTTTTTATGGCTAAGTTACTGGTTTAATTTATATTAGGTTTAGTGAGTAGGTACAGGAAAATATTGCACATTTATTTAAAAAAGATTGAAAGAAATCGGTTGAGAAGTTTTGGAGATATGTCAGTTTTAAGTTCAAGACTTTGGTCTCGCGCGACAATACACCACCAGCAACGGACAAGTGAGGCCACCGCGCGCCGCTGCTGGCTTTAGAGGTTAGTTACTGGAATATTACTGGACCGATTTTGATGAGATTTGGGGAGAAGATAGAGGAAGAAATTACGCGTTTATGGAAAAAAGAATGAAGGCAATCGGTGTAGTACTTTTGGAGTTATTCGAGTTTATAGTTCGCGTCGCGGTTGTTGTGGAAAAATTGTTTTTTACGGCTAAATTACTGGACCGATTTTAATGAGATTTGGTGAGAAGATAGAGGAAGAAATTGCGCGTGTATGGAAGAAAGAATGAAGGAAATCGGTGTAGTAGTTTTGGAGTTATTTGCGTTTATAGTTCACATTGCCGTTAGTTGTGAAAATTGTTTTTTATGGCTAAGTTACTGGTTTAATTTATATTAGGTTTAGTGAGCGCCGCTGCTGGCTTTAGAGGTTAGTTATTGGAATATTACTGAACCGATTTTGATGAGATTTGGGGAGAAGATAAAGGAAGAAATTGCGTGTGTATGGAAGAAAGAATGAAGAAAATCGGTGTAGTTGTTTAGGAGTTATTCGAGTTTATAGTTCGCGTCGCGGTTGGTGTAGAAAAAATGTTATTTACGGATAAATTACTGGACCGATTTTGATGAGATTTGGGGAGGAGATAGAGGAAGAAATTGCGCGTGTATGGAAGAAAGAATGAAGGAAATCGGTGTAGTAGTTTTGGAGTTATTCGAGTTTATAGTTTGCGTCGCGGTTGGTGTAGAAAAATTGTTTTTTTACAGCTAAATTACTGGACGGATTTTGATGAGATTTTTCGAGAAGATAGAGTAAGAAATTGTGCGTGTATGAAAGAAAGAATGAAGTAAATCGGTGTAGTTGTTTTGGAGTTATTCGAGTTTATAGTTCACGTTGCCGCTAGTTGTGAAAATTGTTTTTTTATGGCTAAGTTACTGGTTTAATTTATATTAGATTTCGTGAGTAGATACAGGAAAATATTGCACATTTATTTAAAAAAGATTGAAGGAAATCGGTTGAGAAGTTTTGGAGATATGTCAGTTTTAAGTTCAAGACTTTGGTCTCGCGCGACAATACACCACCAGCAACGGACAAGTGAGGCCACCGCGCGCCGCTGCTGGCTTTAGAGGTTAGTTACTGGAATATTACTGAACCGATTTTGATGAAATTTCGTGAGAAGATAGAGGAAGAAATTGCGCGTCTAGGAAAAAAAGAATGAAGGAAATCGGTGTAGTAGTTTTGGAGTTATTCGAGTTTATAGTTTGCGTCGCGGTTGGTGTAGAATAATTGTTTTTTACGGCTAAATTACTGGACCGATTTTGATGAGATTTGGGGAGAAGATAGAGGAAGAAATTGCGCGTGTAGGGAAAAAAGAATGAAGGAAATCGGTGAAGTACTTTTGGAGTTATTCGAGTTTATAATTCACGTTGCCGCTAGTTGTGAAAATTGTTTTTTTATGGCTAAGTTACTGGTTTAATTTATATTAGGTTTAGTGAGTAGGTACAGGAAAATATTGCACATTTATTTAAAAAAGATTAAAGGAAATCGGTTGAGAAGTTTTGGAGATATGTCAGTTTTAAGTTCAAGACTTTGGTCTCGCGCGACAATACACCACCAGCAACGGACAAGTGAGGCCACCGCGCGCCGCTGCTGGCTTTAGAGGTAAGTTACTGGAATATTACTGGACCGATTTTGATGAGATTTGGGGAGAAGATAGAGGAAGAAATTGCGCGTGTAGGGAAAAAAGAATGAAGGAAATCGGTTTAGTTGTTTTGGAGTTATTCGAGTTTATAGTTCGCGTCGCGGTTGGCGTAGAAAAATTGTTTATTACGGCTAAATTACTGGACCGATTTTGATGAGATTTGGTGAGAAGATAGAGGAAGAAATGGTGCGTGTATGGAAGAAAGAATGAAGGAAATCGGTGTAGTTGTTTTGGAGTTATTCGAGTTTATAGTTCGCAACGCGGTTGGTGTAGAAAAATTGTTTTTTACGGCTAAATTACTGGACCGATTTTGATGAGATTTGGGGAGAAGATAGAGGAAGAAATTGCGCGTGTATGGAAGAAAGAATGAAGGAAATCGGTGTAGTAGTCTTGGAGTTATTCGAGTTTATAGTTCACGTTGCCGCTAGTTGTGAAAATTGTTTTTTTATGGCTAAGTTACTGGTTTAATTTATATTAGGTTTCGTGAGTAGATACAGGAAAATATTGATCATTTATTTAAAAAAGATTGAAGGAAATCGGTTGAGAAGTTTTGGAGATATGTCAGTTTTAAGTTCAAGACTTCGGCCTCGCGCGACAATACACC
>JALPQI010012289.1:0-39415 GCA_025490895.1 Thaumatotibia leucotreta
AAATATGGCGTCGTGGAAAATATTATTACATAAGTACTTTCAAAAGTAAGTATAATTGTTTCGGTAAATTACAGCAATTCTCACTCTACATCATCATCGTCGCTGCCCATGAGTTTGACTATGCCACCGCTGTGACCCGAAGGCGAATCTTTTTCTTGAGTTGCATTTTTTCCGTCGTCTTGAGTCAAAGGTTTTTGAACATCGTCTTGGCCCATTACTTTTTTATCGTCTTCTAGACCTGATAGTTTGTGATCGTCGTCCTGAACTGAAAGTTTTTGATCATAATCATGATCACTGTCTAATTTTGTCAAACTGAAAGTTTCATTATGATTTATTTTAAACGATTGTCCTTTCGCTGAACCATCCTTTGGGGGTAGTTCCAGTTCAATGCTCTCTTTTCTAGCAAAAGCATATTCTGGTGTCTTACCATCTGCGTCAGGAGTTGATTGTTCTTTAGGTTCATCATAATTTGCATTATCTGGTGTAACATAATCGTTATCATCTGGTAGGTCAGTTGGTACATTATCGTCATCATCTGGCAGTTCAGTTGGTCCGTCATTATCTGCCTCTCCAGTTGGGTAATCATTATTGTCATTGTCTGGCAGTTCAGTTGGCTCGATATTATCGTCATTATCTGGTAGTTCAGTTGGTCCATCATAGTCATTATCTGGCTTATCAGTCGGTCCATCATTGTAGTCGTTATCTGGCAGCTCCGTAGGTCCAGCATCGTCATCATCTGGAGTTTTAGTAGATTCATCAGGATTCATTGGCGTTGTTATATCGTAATCATCGTTATCCTCAGTTTTGAAAGTCATATCACTTTCAGTTCGCTGTTCCTTATCTTCATCATAATTAGGAGGTAGACTCGGATCTATAAAAACATTTAACACGTTATAAAATGTGCTGACATTTTACATAAGTACACTCAACCATGTCAAAATGACAAGTATTACGTTATTTCTCACAATTTCTCACAATATCGTTACTTCGACATGGTTCTCGCCTAGGATTCCAATTGGTTGACAATACCTACATCATTATCAATATTATCATAAATATGTGTCTGTTATTTCAGTACCTATAAGTATACTAAATACTTACTACACTTTGTTAATAAGCTTAAAGCTCGAATGTTGTGTATCAACGTGCTGCTCATAATTGAAATAATATGATGTTCCAAAAGGTGATTAAAATTAGCGATGATTCTGTTCGCGGGCCCTTCTACTGTCAGCGATTCTGGCCTGAAACGAGGATTTTGTTAAAATGTATGTAATTGAATAAGTGAATTAGGTCACTGGTAATATACAGGACTCTATTGATTCCAATTGAGAATCGTTAGGAATCAATAAATTCCTAACGATATTCATAGTCGGTTAGTATTTTTTGTAAACGAGTTGCAGTCGCTCTACACTCATGATAGTTGTTTCAGTCGATAGCATTGCATCCACAGAAACCATTTGGATGTTGCGGGTATAGCAGGCAATGCAATGACAGAGTTTCATAAGCACACCTGCAAGTTATGGCTGCAAGTTTGAAATAAAGTTATATGCAAGCATAGAAAAAGATGCAGAAATGTTACATTCCCTCTTACTCATAAATTGCGTCTCTAAACACACATCTTCACATACAGTACAGCATCTTCTTAAAAGTGTAAATTCAGACTTTTGTCCTGGTTCGCGTTTTATAACGTTACAATTTGTAATTTTGCTATTTGCCTCTCTATCTAGCAAATACGTGAATGAGTTAGAGAGGCAAACAGCGAAATTGTAACATGGTCTAAGGCGACAGTCAGGGCGTAAAACCATGCATCCGAGAGGGAGTTCCGACATCGGCCTCTCGCTCCAACTTATGGATTCTCTCGCCGCTGGTCGCCTTAGCCCAATGTCGTGGCCAGGCCATTACAATTATAACTCACTTCCCAGGCTTCAAGTAGTTGATCACAAGGTCCGGTACGGAGGGCTTGTACCCCACAAGCTGGAGCCCCATGTGAGCGGTGACGTCGTCCGCATTGAGCACAAATACGCCAGACACGGGAGGCATGCCCGTCTTTACCATTGTGTCGTATCTGTATTCCGCCTGAAATGGCAAAAACCAAGCTTTTTTTTTATTGAAATCGGCGGTCACAAATTAGCCGAAGACAGAGACGCGGCCTACGATGGAGTGAGTTCGCTCAGAAGGTGCCTATCACCCTTGACTTGAAGGTTGCCGAGTTATATGATCTCGGAAGTCGACTAAATACATACCCCCTTATTCATAACTTAACAAACCTCTAAGTATTGTTTGTCCCTTTAGCACTTACAGACATATTGATAAGACCGAAAGGGACAAACAATACTCAGGGGCTTGCTAAGTTAGGAGACGTTTATGAAGGTTTAATCGTAATCCTCAATTTGAAATGTCTTTTGAAGTCTAAAGAGTCTCGAAGTTTAACGACTTAAGGTCGCAAATACCCATAAGCACAAAGTATTATTCAATTCTCAAATGTAGAGTTTTAACCCTTTATAGGCCACTGGTCTCAAAAGCGACCACCCTATAACACTGTCTTTTCTATTTTTTTCTTACACAGATTTTTTTTGAACTACAAGATGGCGTTGAGGCATGTACCCAGGATTTTTTTGAGTCATGACCGTTAAAGGGTTAAAAATACCGATTTAAGATTTCGAATTTTTTAATTCTCGAAATGAGCGTTATACACGGTGCTCGTGAGCATCCCGAAAGATTTTAATGCTGAATTCCTGAGCATATTTAGAGTATTTGATGTTATATAAAATTTTCTGGATTCGGCTTGGTTCCAGAGATAATTAACCTTTTTCCGAAATAAGTTATTCGACGTAACTCATCATAAAACTTCTTTTTGATTACAATGCTACCACAATGTGTTCTAATATTAGCACACCTTTTGCCTGACAATCAAAAAATAAGAATAGACTTGACGAATAAACCTGTCACTAAAAAGAATCATTTAAAAAAATAATTGGAAATGTTAAAAAGTATTCAAAAAGTATAAAAAAAGAAAATATTTTTTTTTGTGGAATTACATTAGGTCTCATAATATTTTTTGTTTATTTTGATGTCTAGAATGCATAGTTAAAATTTTCGCAATGCTCGCGAGCACCGTGTATACAACACTAACTAAAGGGTCATGCATGTACTATGAAGGTGCTGGAAAAAGGCGCGATGTGGACTATACTAAACACCGAGCATTCCATTCAAGCTTCAAGATGGTAGAACTTTCTACGTGCAAGGGAGATGCGTGTGTGAACTTGTAGTGGAGCAGCACTCTTGCCTAAACGGTAAAGTGAGAAATGTAACAGGTCTGCAGCAGGTGGGTCATCATCATCATCATCAGCCTATATTAGTCCACTGCTGGACGTAGGCCTCTCCTATTAACTTTGCGTATAGACGCATTAGGAGGTAAATGCCCATAATCGCCACGCTGGGCAAGCGGATTGGCGATCGCAGTAATGTGTCCACTACCACCAGGTGGGTAAAGGTTTAGAATTCTTAAACACCAATGACGTAAACTGGAATATCTCGTCCACATAATAAGAAACCAAAAATACATGCTATTACAATTAATAATACAGGGAAATATTCAAGGCAAAATTCGGTGCCCCCTCCCCCCCTCAACGAAGTCCTGGATCCGCGCCTGCACCAATGGTTCAAAAAAAGCACTCGTTCACTTTTCCGCTCTGCTGTGTCGAAGGTTAAAATTGCCATGATGATTTCCAAACTGCGATAAGCAGACAGCACTAGTAGAAGAAGTTGTTCCGTGGCGTTTAGATCACGTATGGTCTAATTATCGTACCTTTAGCCCACTGAAGCCGATGTCGGCATTGAGATGACGGACCTGGCCTGTGACCTTGCCCGTAGCGACGGATCGTCGGTACATGGTGTCTAAGCCACGCACTGATCCAGCGTACAGCCTTATTTCCTGGAATATGTAGAGTAAAAATTGAATGTGGTGTAACGTGTTACCATTTCGAGCAGTCTTTAAGTTAAACTATTTCAGTACTTTCAATTACAGTGCAGTGTTGTACTTAAAAAACTTGGGAAACAATTCAAGACTGCAGCCTGTCGAACTCTACGCTCGCTAGAGTGTCCCGTCAATGAATGGAAAAAAAAAATTTGAGCTTCAGTTTCCCGAGAGGCATTAATTTTTTCGTAAATTTACACACATTCCGAAACCAGTAAAAAAAAAATAAAAATATATGTCATCTTTAGGGCTCTACCGCAGTGTAAAGATTCGATTTTTTTCAATTTTTCCGAAAAAAGTCATATGCCAAAATACGTTTACATGTTATTGTAGTATTTTTTTTATGAAAATAAATTAAATAAAAAATAAAGGAATAATATAATTAAAAAAAATCATATTACATGATTTTTTTTCTTTTCGTTTTAATTTTATAGCTTGTTTTACATCTCTATTGCATGAAAATTATTATTTTTAGATTTTTAGCTCAGGGAGATAGAAAAAATATTTATTTGAAAACTTCAATCGATGGTAGAGCCCTAAAGATTTAGTCTAATTTTTTTTTATTTTTTTTCCCGTAATCTACAATTTATTCAGAGGCTTTTGGTAGGTGTCGCGTAAAAAAGTCAAATTCGGGACACTCTAATCTACACCTGCAGCCCTAGCATGAACTTTGGTATCCGCACGATCCGAGGATTTGTCTGTTTCTCTTCGATGAATACGTCATTAGAGTACCTAACAGGTATAAATGGTCGAAATTTATGGTTAAATAATCGCAAGGTCGTTCGAGCGCAGTATTTTATATATCAATTTCATGTTCCTCAGTAGGAACACCGGCAGGATAGAATTAGTTAACCTTATAACTCTAAGTATTCAAAACGAGAGATATATTACAAATGTGTGGAAAGAAAAAATGCATTTTACAGCTCCATTTTACGACATGGTTTACAAGGACCTGACGTATGTCGATTTTTTACAGATACGTTTTAAAACTATGCAGACATGCTATAGATAAATGTAACCCATCTATAGCATTAAAGACGAGGTAGTCCTTCTGAAGTGGCAATGGGCAGGCCACATTACACGCAGAGCAGATGGTCGATGGGGTCGAAAAGTGCTGGAGCGGAGACCACGGCTAAGCAAACGCAGCGTAGGACGTCCACCCACAAGATAGACAGACGACCTTATGAAGGTCGCCGGGACACGCTGGATGCAGGTCGCATCTAACCGGTACATGTGGAGGTCCAGAGGGGAGGCCTATATTCAACAGTGGACGTCTTATGGCTGAGATGATGATGATGATAAGTCCTTCTGGGGAGCATGATGTAATGTATCGTACCATCCCGTTGACAGCTGTCAATGAAAAATCTGGCATCATGACCCCTTTGGGCCCTTGTTGTTCTTTCAAGCGTTTATTCAGTAGCTCCAATACGTGGTCGGCGTATTGGTTGAGCTGGATTGTCCTTTCGTTTTCATACGCCCTGGAAATAAAACTTAGTTACTGCAGAGTAATGTTACGAATGCACAGGATGATTCTTGAGTTATGAGCAGGAGTGAACAGGGTACTAGGAACGGTCACGCTGAACAACTTTCACTTCGGAGACAATCGAGAAATTGCATTAAAAATTTAAATAATTAAGTTTTTGTTTGATGATGACGCCGTGTGGTGACGACAGTAAGAATACATTTGTCACCACCCCAACTCCTCCTGCGGGTGTCGTAAGAGTCGACTAAGGGATTGAAGTGTCACTGACCATATTTTTGATAGAAGATTGATGATGGGCAGCAGCGTCATCATAGTGGACACATTACTGCGATCAACAATCCGCTTGCCCAGTGTGGCGATTATGGGCATTTACCTCCTAGTGCGTCGATACGCATAGTTAATAGGAGAGGCCTACGTCCAGCAGTGGACTATCACAGGCTGATGATGTGTTGTGTATTTGGTAATTTCTTGGTTATCGCCGCAGTGAAAGTTGCTCGGCATACCTGTCCCTACTAAGCCTTTTCACTCCTGCTCATAACCCAAGAATCACCTCAGTACGTATTATAATAATTAATATTCCGATATTAAAGTAACGTCGTATGATATGTATACCCGTACCAAATTGAAAATTTAGTACTAACACCACTGAGCTATGCTGCGGACAGATAGATGGATATACGGACATGGCAAAACTATAAGGGTGCCTTGTTTACTACGGAATCCTAAAAATAGTCACAGAGAGAATAACTACGATACGCTATACGTAACTTGACTACTCACTCTGTTATCGGCTACGAGTTCTACGACGTAGCGCTACGATCGTAGACCATAGCACGTAGCATTAAATGAGACTTTTATTGTAATCGGCTACTAGTATAAACTTGAATAATTAATTAACGGGTATACAGTGTGTGTCTTTCATAGGGACATTGCTTTTAAGTAACGATAGATTAAAGTGTTGTTATAGTTTGGGAAATATTATTTGACCGACTCTTATCTCACATACGACCTTTTATTTTGCGTCATTAACAATGAAAAATGCTCGACTGCTGATTGTCTAGTATGTGTTAACGCAAAACAAAAGGTCGTAAGTAAGATAACAGTCGGTCAAATTATATTTCTCGAACTATAACCATTTTAGTAAAAGAATATAACGATTGCCTTTATTATTTAAGAGTAATTAATTTTTATAAAAATCTCGAGCAGCAATGTAATGCAAACATTTATTTGACGTTTCTGAGAGAAAAGCTAGTTTCGTTTTCATTTTAATTCGATCAAATCATTAAAGTAACTGCGAACTGTTGCCGACGTTAACTTATTTACTGAATTATCCATTACTAGAAAATACTACAATTTAAAACATGCGAGATTTGGACTACACTAGCACAACAAATTTACATCAACAATTCTTTCTGTGTCTTACTGTCTTAGCCAGCACATTTTGAATTGTATTATTCACTGAACTGATATCAAAGATCACTGCACATACATTATCACTTCTTAGAAATCACAATACCTAGTTCAAACATTTTTATTAAATTTATTAGGAAAGTCCGTTGATCAACAAACTTGATGTTATCTTGACACTTCAACTCAATCAATGTGAAGTTTTCAATCGGTACATAAACAAAACGATTATCTGATTCCGCCTTCTTAGTTAACACAAAATTACCTAGCGCTTAATCGTTTCTGTCGCACTTATAAGGAAGAATGACAAAGACGGAAAACTAAAATACCCTACTGAGCGATAGCCATTGGCAAATTGGCTAGGCACCCTGGGCTGTTAAGTCCTTTTCTTATGAACAAGGGTCATGATTTTTGACGGACTTGTCATCGAAAAGTGTCACCGACATGTACGATGTAAATAGGTAGGTAATTAAGGGTCGGATAGATGTGGGAAATTTTAGAGATTCTGTCAAATTTCCCCATTTCGCACACACGCGCACTTCACGCACACTACCTCATTTTACCGAGCGGGGTCATTGACCCTTGGTGATTTTTTTAATGAAAGCGGCCGAGTTTGTAATTTATTACTACCTCTTTTGAATAATTACACTTGTCAAAGTACTAGATGGTAAAAAAGATAGAGAGGGATAGATTTTATAAGACTATCCTTGTCTTTTCGAGTCGTCTCAATGCAATGCAAAAGACTGATTTAATATATCGGGCTTGTAACCAATGCGTGTAATAGTACATTGTGCATCAAGGGAGGTAAGTACGGAATTACTAACGAGAGTGTTAGAAGCCCGACGCCATTAGGCGGAGGGCTTTTATGACTCGAGTTAGTATTCCGCTTACCGACCGTGATGCATACAATGTTTTTCATCACACGCCAACCAAAAAATAAGTTTTATTCATAATATTATTAAATGACGTACTGACATTTCTATTACTCTCTAGGGAATTTGATTTTTCTATTACTCCCGCTACGTGCGCAAGCCATGGCGCGCTTAGACAGCAAGTGTGATGAAAAATATTTTTATAGGTATATAATAGTTCTCGCACTAGTGCGGCAAAAATCTGTAGGTACTGAAAATGGATTTTCAATACAGATCAATCAATTTGTTACAGTCACCATCAGATATATCTGAGCGACCACGGCACTCAAAAATATCTGAGCATGCCAATAGAGGCCTGCTCAGATATTTATGAGTACCCTGGCCGCTCTGCTATATCAGATGGCGACTGTACAGCATCGTATTCTGATTAGGAAATCGTAAGAGAAAAAAATCCGCAGAAGAACAAAATTGACTTGGTTCGAGAGTATGCCTGTTTGACCAACTGGTAAGGCAAACCCACGTCTTGTTGTCCACTATAATTAAAAAAAAAACTATTTTTCTGATCGGAACACGATACTGTTGTAAGTATTCACTACCACCAGCTTTTCGTAGACATTCAACTTTCCCACTGCAGTGTGCGTCAAACGCACAAGAGTCCACCAACGATTGCACATGCACAGTGCCAATGACGCACATTTGCGAGTCCATACTAATTTGACATTTACAGAATTCGCTTCGGTGTAATGTTTGGTGAAGTAGTTTCCGTGAAAAGTCAAATAAATGGAATTATGCATTACATCTGTATAATTATTATGTGACTTACAAGCAGTTATCAGGTTTTAGGGAGCTTATTTTACTAAATTAAATTGCATTCATTATAAAAATAAAAATGCACATAGGTAAAACATTAATACTTTTATTATTTATTATACACAATTACAACTGTAAATTGAAGAACAGACAAAAACAGTTAAAAGAAAAAAAATAGATCCTAAAAAAATTATTACATTCACTAATTTAAATATTTGATGTCATAATATAGGTACTAAATAAACAATGCATAAACATGCAATTTATGCATGAGCCCGTAGCTGAAACAGCTTTATGGTTTACATCCATACTATCATCGCAGCGTTCATCAGAACTGACATTAAATTTCTCTTGCACATTTCACACCGAAAATTAAATTTCGAGTGCAGTCCCTTTCATTTTTCAGATTTAATTTTCGTATAAGAAAAAATACATCCAAATTATGGGCCATGATCACTGATCTTAGCTAATTGATCCAGGAAATGTTGTACCTACATTAATTATCCGTCGCCCTGTAATTGGACTATTTACATGACTAGTACCTTTCTCTATAATAAATTCATGCTCTTCCTCTGGCAACTCCTGGTTCCTATAATAAAAAAGTTAGATAAGTTATATTATTAGTCAGCCTTCTCCGTAGCCTACTTAGTAGTGAATGTGCTTATGATGCTGGAGGATCCGGGTTCAAGTCCCAGCGAAGGCATTAAATTCATCTCTAATCCAAGCCGAATCCAGGAAATTTCATATAACATTAAATACTCTAAATATGGCTAGGAATACAACATTAAAATATGTCGCAACTCGCAATGCTCGCGAGCAGCCTGTACTCGTATGTACTGATCTATTATACAGGGCGTCCCACGGCGATGCCACATGGAGGGAAAGTACCTTAAATATCATAGATAGCATATTTTACTGAAAGAAGATTCCTTTTATGTTTAAAACTAAATAAAACAGCATTCTTTTTTTTTTTGAAAAACAATTGTATGGAAAAAGAATATCGCGACGTCGGAGAAAAAATACCTTAATTACCTATTGTAAAGGAACATCTTACTGAAAGAAGACATTATTTCGATTTACAAAAACAAGTTGAATTGCATTCTGAATTATTTCATGGTTAAACCGGGATTCGAACCCGCTAATGTATGATATCAGATAGCTAAAATTAATTGGCCGTGTGGTGACAGCAGTAAGAATACATTTGTCACCACCCCAACTCCTCCTGCGGGTGTTGTAAGAGTCGACTAAGGGATTGAAGTGTCACTGACCATTATTTGATAAAAGATTGAAGATAGGCAGCAGCGTCATCATAGTGGAAACATTACTGCGATCTCCAATCGGCTTGCCCAGCGTGGCGATTATAGGCATTTGCCTCCTAATCCGTCCACACGCGTAATTAAAAGGAGAGGCCTAAGTCCAGCAGTAGACTATCATAGGCTGATGATGATGATATGATGATAAAATTCATAAATCCTGAACTTTTATAGATAGTCTTCTAGAAAGGTTCAAAATGGCGTTAAAATACAAAAAAAAATCACATACCGACTTTAGTAGCTGTGCCTACGTTATGTACATACGTATGCTTACAAATATTGCAACGATTAATTGAACCAGATTTTGGTGGGCCGATTATGGTGAGAGGAGAAGTATGCTTACTTAACTTCGATAACAATACAATAGATGAACCTGACCTGATGAAGAATTGAAAGGTATCTATAGGCCCAATTGATCTGAACTTTAGTAAGTATGCCTTTGGTGACAAAACTACTGTAAGGTGTAATAGCGCGGGTTTGATGAGTTGGAGGATGATCATAATATACTGTGTGAGTATTATTATTATTACATCTTATTGTAGTTTTGTTCGGTTCATTCTTAGAAATCGATGACTAGCAGAAAGCTGTGTCCTTACACATTGTCTGAGGCGGTTTCATTTGCCAGAGGAATTACGTTGCCTCATTTAATGGGGTAGACTCATTGACTGCGTTTCATTAGTAGGATAGCTTACTCTAAAACAATAAATCGTCCATTAATTCTATAATTCATTTAAAAAAATCAATAGGACGATTTAAAGTGTCCATAGCCAAAATGACAAAAACGGAAACCTTATAGATTCGTTATGGCCGTCTGTCATAGACGATTTACTTTCAAACTGTAAGTAGGTACTACTAGAATAGGAGATCTGGCTTCAGGGGTAATTCCGCCAAAAACGAAGTACATTTTTTTTAGTTCATCTTCCGCGTCTTTTTAACATACTATAAGAGTAGAGAAAAATCCAAGTAGATTTTTTGTTGATCTTGAACAGAAAAAGAATCGATCGGCATAAAAAAAAAGTTTTTCAAAAATGACAATTTTTTCGCACTTATCTATTGTTTACACACATACAGGGTGGAAATTATTTTTGGGTCAGTAAGGACAGCTACCAGATCCAGAGTAGCTACGCGAAAATGGTCTTAGAAAACCTTCCTTCGATTTTAAATTAATGAAAATTGGCAATTACAGATTTTGTAAAAAACATACAGGGTGCGAGAAAATTGTCATATTTGACAAAATTTTTTTATACCAATCGATCCAGTTAATGCTCCAAGACCTGAACAACGCAAGCCTTCAAGTTGGACTTCATATGAATCGCACAAAGACTCAGGTGATGACTAACAGCACGAAACGTAGGGTCGAGGTAGACGGGCAGACGATACATTATGTCGATGAGTATAGTATATCTACTTGGGCCAGCTAGTCTCTTTCAGCAAGGAAGTTTAACGCCGTGTTAAAAATGCCTGGAAGAGCTACTGGTCCATGAAAGAAATGAAATGAAAGAGCTAATGAAGGGTGACCTTCCAATGTCACTGAAGCGCAAACTAGTCGACATGTGTATCCTGCCCGTCCTAACCTACGGTGCCCAAACATGGTCACTCACCGAAAGTCATACGTCCAAATTGAAGGTCTGGCAGCGAGCAATGGAGCGCAGCATTTTAGGTGTAACGACGATGGATCTGGAACACTACGCTGCGCTCCAAAACACGCATAGCTGATGTGGTGAAAAGATTGCCAGGCTAAAGTGGGATTGGGCTGACCACGTCTACCGCATGCATCCAGAAAGGTGGGTTATTACAGCCACCAAGTGGATGCCGCAAACTAGGCGGGGACGAGGCAGGCCCAGGCGGAGATAGCGGGACGACTTGGACGCCTTCGCCAACAATTGGCCAGACTTGGCACCGAACCGGGAGCTGTGGAGATCTGAGGGAGAGGCATTTGCCCAGCAGTGGGACACGTCTACAGGCTAGAAAAAAAATCGATCCTGTTTATTTTCAGGATCAAAAGCTTGTATAGACCCAAAAAAAAGTTTTCGGCTAGAAAAGCCGCAAATCGAGATTTAAAATTCCCAATATTCCCATACAAATTGTATGAATGTTATAAAATATTTTTTTCAAGCTTAATTTTTTTATGTCATTAGATTTCATTTATATCCAGTACCAATAGTTTCTTAGGGGTCAACTTATAGCAATGTATAAAAAAGCCAAAATTTCAAGAAAACTGTTTTTATACATTTACTATGGAAAAAAAGTGAAAGTTTAATTGCATCATCTGTCACGATAATTAGTCCTCCTATGCTAAATGACAATAATACCTACTGTGTGGAAACATTAGCTATATTCATTATCTCGATTTGCGGCTTTTCTAGCCATTAATTTTTTTTTGTTCCCATACAAGCTTTTGATCCTGAACAGAAACAGGATCGATTGGCATTAAAAAAAGTTTATCAAAAATGACAATTTTCTCGCAACCTGTATGTTTTTTCCAAAATCAGTAAACGCCAATTTTCATTAATTTAAAATCGAGGAAGGTCTTATAAGACCATATTCGCGGAGTTACTCTGGATCTGGTAGCTGCCCTCACTGACCCAAAAATAATTTCCACCCTGTCTATATACAGGGTGTTTTTTATATCATTAGCCATATTGCAATGTGTGTTGGGTAAAGGCGTAAAAAAATATTTGGTAAAACAAAAATAATCCATTTTTCATTATCCTTTTTGTTATAGATTTTTTTTAAAATCTCATTATCTACCGAATGTTTGGTCACTATGATCACTTGCTTACTTTGCGTACTGCCCCACCAGTCCCACCATCTCATAACTGCCAAATCAGATTGGAAAGGGTGTTTGAATTTGCAACTTTAATTAACCCGCATAATGTAACTAATTTAATGCGTTATAACGTACGTAACAAGTTTCCAACGCGTGGTGGGGAATGGAGGTGGAGCTTAACTTGCAGGTAAATCCCACGAGATAGCATTATCAGTCTATCGCATACAGTACTAATAATGAGGGTATTTTGAGTTGCGCGCCGGTCTGAGGGTAGTTTGACTCGAGCGCGTTCACGCAAGCGCACTCCTTCTTTGTTTACAGAGTGCTTACAAATGGCACATGGCATCTTGCGATCAGCCGAGCCAGCATAATTTGATCTCAAGAACGGAGTAACTTAAATGTTCCGTCATACAAACGCGTACTGGTTTACTTCAGATATCGATTCTAATGCACTCTCTAAGCAAATTGAATTGTTGATGACGACGAGCAGGTACAGGTAGGTTTGCGCTTGGGCAGTTTTAATCAAATAACAATCGTGTGTGCATGTAGTTAGGACATTTTATTCATTGTTTAGTGCCGATGGTGGGGTGAGTGACGTCGGCTGATAGGTGCTTGTGATGAACTCCTGATTGGCTAAGACTTGACTACTCAAACCTGCTACCCTTTTGTCTGCCATCGAATCGCACAGATTGAAACAAACTTGCCTAGTGACCACAAATTATGTTTTTGCCGGATAAAAAACGGGAAAAAAAACTGAAAAAAAGTGTCACTTTTTTTTTCAAAAATGTTGTGTGGATCGCGAATGACATATCCAAATTTGGCTAACGACATAACAAACACCCTGTATTATTTATAAAAAAATAATACTTATACGTGCAAATGGCAATATTAGGGGTTTATATACCTATCATTTGCGGGTTGTAACGCACATACCTTATTTTCTTTCTTGGTATAGACGACGTCAGTGTTCGTTTATTTCTTTTGTTCCCCATTTGAACAAAGCTGAAAACTTAGGAAAAAAAGTGTTAAAAAAATCATAAGAAATCAAAAGACTTCACTTAAAGAAGACCAACTAACCGAACGAAATAATAGTAAAGGGTCATTCCAAGTGAAGTCAACAAATCGAGTGTGCTGCATGGTTTCTGATTTGAATGAAAAAAATTTAGGATATACTTCATGGTGGCAGAAGTGCTGAACCACCATCAGTTTTCTTTTATATCTTTTAGTTTCCAAGTTTTGCCCTTTCAAAATTCAGAGTGGGGTCTTTGAATTCGTGCTAGTGAAAAAACAGGCATAACTTTTTTTATATAAAAGGTAACGAAATAATTACTTGCCGTTTTCATCTTGTAAAATAAATATAAATGTGTTAGAGGAACTACTTGTAATAGAAAAATATAAATGAAAATTGAGACTTTCGAAAATGCTCATGTTTGACTCTACAAAAATCAGTGTGGAAGATAAGATATTTTTTTTAATTTAATCATAAATTATAGATGATATCTTCTTTAATTAGATTTCGAAAAAAAAGTTTTGTTATTTTGCCTATTTTCCGAAATACGATTTTTTAAACTGCTTATCTAGTGCATTTTTTCTCTTGTTATATTTATGCAGATTAAAATATAAATATTATTATGATCTTAAACTTTTAAATGCCTATGAATGCAATGAGAAAATTTTGGATTAAATCCAGGCGATTGAAATTGACTGTATATGTATACATCCATGCCTGTTAATGAACCGAAAAAAATTAACCACGTAATTCTAACTGCGTTTACAAAATATATTGACAAAGTAATAATTATTTCGTTACCTCTCGTAGAAAAAAAATTAGGTCGGATTTTGTACAAGCAGGAATTTGACCCCACTCTTAACTTTGAATTGGCAAAACTTGGAAATTAAAAGATAAAAAAGAAAACTGGTGGTGGTTCAGCACTTCTGCTACCTCATTTTTTTTCTTTCAAATCAGAAACCTCCTGTTCCTCGCTATAGTGAGGGGAAAAGTTTTGTGTTACACACGAGTGCAAATGTATTTTACTTCTCGTAAGCTCTCGTTCTTCTCGTTCTCGTTGCTACGCTCAGGTTTCTATTTTAAAACTATGGAACCCTTTCGCTTGCTCGTGTTTCAATTTCATGCTCGCGGGTAAAATACAACTTTGCACCCTTGTACAACAAACAACTATTTCTTTATAGAAGATTGATGATGAGCAGCAGCAGCACAGCATCGTCACAGTGGACAAATTACTGCGATCGCCAACCCTTTTGCCAGCGTGGTGATTATGGGCATTTACCTCCTAATGTCCAATACGCATAGTTAATAGGATCACCTTGTATATTATTCTATCCATTTATCGGCCTGATTAATATGTACACTATACAAAGTTGCAAATTTCTAATTCTAACGGTCACTCAGTTATGCTGCGGACAGACAGACAGATAGACAGACAGACAGACAGACAGACGGACGTAGCGAAAGTATAAGGGTTCCTAGTTTACTACGGAACCCTAAAATCTGGTGTCGATTTAAAACATTCCTTTCAGTCATGTTTTCTTTTATCGCCAACCTTTACTTTTTTCACACTTGTATCGTAATGTCATCATCATCATCCATCATCATCATCGTATCAGCCGAAAGACACTCCACTGCTGAACATAGGCCTCTCCCAAAGATTGCCACAATGACCGATCCTGCGTTACCCGCATCCAGCGGACCCTGGGGCAAGAATTTTTTTTTGTGTTTAGTGGTTAATTACGAAAACGTTAACTTACAAAAAAAACTGTCTTTTGTAACCCGAATTTCTCTTTTTTGGTGTGACTGATATGTAGGTATACCTGTACCAAATTGCAAATTTGTTATACTAACGGCCTATGAGCTATTCTGCAGACAGACAGACGGACAGACGGACATGGCGAAACTATAAGGGTTCCTCGTTTACCACGGAACCCTAAAAAGGTTGGAATTAATTTTGGGTCTACATCGGGTGGCATAATTTTTTTATTTCAAAAAATTTGTCGCATACCAACTTTACGCCGAAAAATGAATGGCCCAAACATTGTTGCACATATTTTTGTGTTGCCGAAATTGTTGATCCTAACTTGGTTGTTCCTAACTATCGTTTGTCCTAATGATTTTCTTGTCTAATGTGTATGTATCGAATAATAATTGTGCATAATTGTGATGATCCTACTATTTAATGTACTAAAACTAACTACCTTTAAAAAAATATTTTCCTTAAACTTAACCCTCTCTTAAACCACCCAACCCTGTTGTCCAAAGAATTTTAGTCATCAGTACCGATACGGACCTAGGAACCGGTCGACGCAGCCCCGCTGCGCGGGACTTCTATTCCTGATCTAAGGGATAAAAGGTACCTAACGAACCTATCCAGGTTAGAGTAGGGGAGGTACAAATTCATTATTTTCTAATACAGGGGGCTTCGCCCCTGAGCTCCCCTTGTGGGGCGCTTCGCTCTCCCGTCGCCCCTTTTTCGGGTTTACAAGAATGAGGATGGGTAAACAATTGATTAAAAATACTTAAGTATTTTATAGACTACGCCTTTCACTCCTAGAAACCTAACCATTCCAAGTCGGTTTTACCCTGGCTTATTACTTGAACATTATTTTAAACCATTCACCATATTGTTAATATGCTTTCCTCAATGAAATTTTAGACATAACAATTGTAGGCGCAAAGAAAATTGACACTTGAGCAGTAGGAAAAACAATATTAATCACAATGAACATTATGATTATTAAGCTTTAGGTAATTCGACGTTCGAGTAATCAATATTAGGATAAATATAGTGTAGGTGTTTTAAACGTGTATGCGCAAAATAAAGAAGGCTAAACGAGTATGCCATTTAACACTATACCAAACATTCTCTGCCAAAAAATTTTAGGACAATCGACGTTATACAACACGACAGGCACCCCTTAATTTTATCTTAAAAATATACTCTTCAGACAAAGTTTCGGTTCAAAGACATTTTTTTTTGTACACTTGTATGACGATGAACACTGTCACTGGCGTCGAAAGTGTTAAAAGGGATAAATATATAAAAAAAAAACTGAAATCGATTGTCTTATTTTTTAATCAGCAGTTGGAATACGACGTATCAAATCGCTATCTTTCAAATCACACTATTTCCATACAAACTTTCAACTACCTTTTAACCACTTTAGAGTTTAAATTTTATACAATGGTTTCTTATTTTGTATACAAATAATTATACGTATAAGTAACCTTCTGTAAAAATGCCATCTTTCTAGCCCTAGTAATTTACACTAAAGGACTATGCGTCAAAATGGACCAAAAACCAACAGAGCTGGGAGTAGTATCATTAAAAAGGTCTGTTTATGTACTTTATTTCATTCTATAGGTGCAAAGCTGAATTCCATGGGATAGTTTTATATGAGTAAGGCGTTCTGCTTGTACTCTCTAAGTAAATCACCGTTGTCCACACGCCAATCATCATAGTATTTACTCTGACTATAATACAAATATCTCCGTTTTGCAATGGAACTGAATAAAGTGCCCATAGAATGAAATGAAATAAATGTAAATACCTATTTAATGACACCACTTTCAGCTCTGTTGGTTCTTGGTCCACTCTCCATACAAATATGCCCATGGTCCTTTATAATCTACCTTAGTCTCCTTAAACAAAATCTACAGCCCTACTTAACCCTCTCAATCATGAAATTTCCCTACTCTCTGATATATTATTGCTTTTTTCGTATTTAATTAGTAAATCTCCTACAATGTTTTAGGTATCCAATTGTAAATTTGCATCCCCTTGTTATAAAATACTTTTATAGGGATTATTATAGCTTTAAGTTAAACTTCAACACAATAAAAATTCTAATCCCCTTTTAACCTTTAAGAAATGATTCAATTACATTTCTTGTACCCTTGCAAAATACCTTATTAATATTAAAGTTTCAAGTTTCTAAATTAAAATAAATTTGGATCCCACCTTTGCACTCTTATCTTACCAGAAAAAACAGCTTATACACGAAGTTTGACATTGTCATTCAAATGAACAATAAGTTGAGTCTCTAATTGTTTACATTTAATTTTACCAATGTATAAAATACGCAATAAATAGAATGTCGAATTTACAAGATTATGTTTGTAATTTACCATTTTTGAACCATTTACCTACCAACCACATTAAGTTAGTTGTCAGCCTCCGTAGCCTAGTTGGTAGTGACCCTGCCTACGAAGCTGGAGGTTCCGGGTTCGAATCCCGGCGAGGGCATTCTTTGTGTATTTATTTATGACAAATGTTTGTTCCTTGGTCATGGCTGTCTATGTATTTAAGTATCTATATGTATCTATCTATTATATATATCGTCGCCTGGTACCCACATTACAAGCCTTAATTGAGCTTACCGTGGGACTAGGTCGATTTGTGTAAGATGTCCCAAGATATTTATTTATTTTACCTACGTCACATAAACGTGTACGACTATTTGCTCGTGCTATGATCAAAACATAGTACCTACCGAAAAAAAGCAACATTATTATTAGGTACTTTGTTTGTGCAATATGCAACACGGAAGTTACCTCTTACCTACATGTATCCTAGGTACCTAATGTAGGCACGACGTTAAATAAAAACATCAAAATTTATGCAAGGTACCTACATCATTTTTGCGTAAAGGTGCGTTCAAACTAAAAGAGCATTCGCTGTTCTAACCTCCCACTGGCCTCTCTACGAAATTCGATCGGTACACAAAACGTGATTGGTTGATTTCGTAGAACGGGCGCTAGAATAGCGAATGCTCTTTTGGTTTAAACGCACCATTACTATTAAGAACAGGAATTCCCTCGGTTCACCAAGGAGCAGTTCATGACAGCCTTCGTTATCCTTCTGCCACTGACGACAACGACTGCGACTGGTCTGGTGACGTGATATGATTAAATCTTGTTATCCACATTGAAATCCACACTCCTTTTTTTAACTTTAGAACAACCTGTATATTAGCAGCTCCTGAGGTAATAAAAAACCGGCCAAGAGCATGTCGGCCCATGCTAGGGTTCCGTAGTTTTCGGATATCTCTGAAAATATTGACTTTAGAAAAAAACTTTGTTTGAAAATCCCTTATTTTTTTTCAAAGACCTCTTCAACGATATTCCACACGATAAGATTACAGAAAATAAAAAAATCATTCACACTTCACCAGCTTTTTTCTAATGTTTATTTTACCAATTTGTCGGCATAATTAATATGTATATCTGTACCAAATTGCAGATTTCTAGTACTAACGGCCACTGAGCTATGCTGCGGACAGACAGACGGACAGAGCAAAACTATAAGGGTAGTGTACTACGGAACCCTAAAAAGGTACAATAGTATGAAACCTCTTTTAAAGAGTAGCTTACATAAATACTCTACATTTATCCGTTCCCTTAATTCCTTAACGGTTAAGGGACCTCTACCATCTAACCTGGTCTTTGTCAATAACATGCTCCATAACTTACACAATCAATCAGAAATATCTGCCAAAAGTGAAACACGTGTCGTTAAGGAGTTCCGTTATGGTCTTTATCAGCAGTTCCACCTACTCACATTACAACGCATAAATGAAAATGCTTGATGTGTAAATGATAATACGAGGTATCCTAAGGTTTGATGAAGTCCCCCGTTTCCTAAGGAAACACCCCATCAAAACTCGTATTTGACAATAACTTACACGCGACCATCTTCATTGCTTAAAATGCATAACCAGTTACATACATACAAAACACCAAAGTGTTCCGAAGTTCCGTTCTAGCCTTCATCGGCAGTTCCACTTTCCTAAGTAAGGAATTATCACTTTTTGAAGGAAAATGGATGATTGGTTGGGTTGATAAATCTCAAACCGGTTTTATGTGTGCAACAACATCACCATCAACATCATCGTCATCATCAACAACCTATAGCAATACACTGCTAGACAAAGGCCTCTCCTATTACTTATGCGTATGGATGCATTAGGAGGTAAATGTAAATCGCCACTTCAATCCCTTTTTCATAACATAGAGCAGTGGAGTCGATATTACAAACATTTTTAACTTGAATAAATTATTAACTTGTAAGATAATAACGAAATAGCGTTCATTTCAAGCTAGATTTATCAAGGAATTTAAATAAATAACATGAGTTTTATTTTTGAGAAACTAGAAAAATATAAATTTTCAATTAAATGTTGGTATATGTGAAAATTTATTTAAGATTGATTTTTTAAGGTTCTAGTTCTCTCGAAGACCGTAAATATTATATAATAATCATAAGCTATATTACAAAGAAAGATTGAACTTCAATTCATAGGTAGTCAAATATTAGAGATGAAATTATTTAATACTTAAAATTTGCGAAACCCTGTTTAAAATAATATATTTATTATTATTTCTGATTAATTAATTATTCAATCAATCATAAAAAAATAAACAACGATTCCACTGTTCTCTGTCCACCTAATGCCACCAAAATTCCTAACCCTAGTTATTATACACAAGAATAAAGAAAATACAAATAAATAACTAGGAATGTATTGCAATCTACGAATTTAAACTAGTAGGTATACCTTTTGTGTCCGTATTGATAGAGTCCTGTGCCACTCAGCGAATCCTTCAGTATTTAAGTATCAGTAAAGCGTACGTGCCATTTCTAGAAAGAGAATATAAGTATAATATATAAATCATTCTAGTTTCAAACCAAAAACCAATAAGTTACGTTTTCGAACTTATTTATATGCAGTTCAGCTTATTTTGTGTGCCGTAGCCGCAGTTTCCATGATACACTTTGTAGTTCGCGAGGATCTGGTTTTTACTGTTATATTGTAAGTATCATCATCAGCCTATGTTAGTTCACTGCTGGACGTAGGCCTCTCCTATTAACTATGCGTATAGACGCATTAGGAGGTAAATACCCATAATCGCCACGCTGGGCAAGCGGATTGGCGATCGCAGTAATGTGTCCACTAGGATGACGCTGCTGCCCATCATCAATTTTGTAGAATGGTCAGTGACACTTCAATCCCTTAGTCGACTCTTACGACACCCGCAGGAGTTGGGGTGGTGACAAATGTATTCTTACTGCCGTCACCACACGGCGTACGACTGTAAGTATAACTTATTACGTATATAATAAATAAAAAATAATATACATAATATTTTCTTCAGTTACCGCGAGGATTACACATGAAATAAAACTATGAAAACAGTCATCCGCAGACCACGAAACCTGTAGTGTTCGAAACGTCGGAAAGAGGTTAAAATTAGTTAATATACGCGAATTTATCCTTTTTCATGTTTTTATTTCAAAACTAATTTACTTTCAATATTGAATGTACTGAGAAGATGCGGGTACAATACTTTCTTACCAAGAAATCGCGGCCGCAGAAATCGCGGTGGCGATGAGCACAGATTTTATTCCACAAATCAACCATTAAATTAAAGACTCGAATCACTTTGAATATGTATACCTACTAATATAATTACATAACAAACATATTCTATCTTTCTTATTATTATTATAACTAAATTGACATCCTATCGCTTTGACTTCTAGCCGTCACATGTGTTTTCAAATGACGTATTTTGTTGCCAGAGTACAGAAAATAGACTCCATTACACCAAATCGTATCCGTAAACTTTTTTCATTTTTAATCGTTTTTGCGAATGTAACTTATACGTGTTCGGTAGTATTGAGTTTTATTTTGAATCAGTTGTTATAGTTTTCTTGTGTTCCGTCATAAAAATAACAAGAAACTTAAATTAACGATGGGGTTCGAAAGAATTTCTTCGTTCTGATTTTCCCTACTTATTTAAAGACACTTTGAGTACTGGCATCCCTTGACGTGTATGTATATGATTTTATGTCATTTTCAATGTCAAAAAGAGCTGTCAACGGGAGCGATTTGGCGTGCGTCCGACCTCGAGGAGGCGCTCGCGCCATCTGAGTCAAAAGAGAATTTTGACTCGTGTCGCCATTTGTATGGAGAATATACGTAATTTTAAATTAAGGATTAAATTTCTCCGTTGTCTTTATGAGGAAAAATATGAATATGCCCTGATGCACTAATTCAGTTATCTGGCTTTTAAATTAACATGAATATTATATGCCCGTAAAAGAAAAATATGCATTGCGTCGTGTTCGAAAAATATGCAATTTTTTCAATTTTCGGTACATTTAGAGCCAATTTCTAGGAAATCCATGTAAATATAAAATATAATATCAATTGGAGCCTCTGCACCGGTTCTTTCTGAATAAGCTCATGTAAGAAATGTGTTTGTAGAGTTATATTTACTTAACAAATTCTTTGTTCGAAAATAAGTCTAAAACGACAAAATCGGGAATCCGACCCTTAATTGTAATTGTCAGGATGTCACTAAGAGCGAGATATCAATGAAATCATATGTCAATTGTTAGGTTTTATTTATTAGTTATTGTTATTACTGATACATTGCATGCCGAATTAATTTGTATGAAAATATTTTTTTTTAATACTTTAACTAAATATGCTAATTTCAGTTCATTAAGACTTGTACTTTCACCCCTTAAAAGCAATGTCGTTATGAAAGACACACACTGTATTATTATGTTGAGAGGTTATATCTATTATTATACAGTATGTAACAAAACGCACAAGCCAATCTTTGACCGAGGTGTTATGGTTACATCCCATCGATTGCCGATTTCGTCTATCTGTCGACGGGCGATCGGCTTAAGCCGGTTGAACAAGGCTCTTTAATATCAATGTCATAAGAGCGAGAAAATGTGTGTCGAATTTGCGATATGGAGTCGCGTCGTCAAAGCCGTTGTCGTTTTTATGACATAAACTTGCCTTTAATATTATAGAAGTTGCAAATCATGGAAACGAACCTTTTATTCCAATATGTTTAATTTCCAATCTACGTTATTGAATATTGCTAAATCAATTTGTTATTAAATCAACTCTTACTATTACAATAGGTACCCTAAACTATCAAAACACTAAAATAGAACTAGATCTATATTTTACGAACAGTTTACATATTTATATCATGCAACGTCTAATAACTGCAGCTTTAGAGCTTTTTCGATCGGCTAGTGCCGATCGGCTGCCTACATATTGTGCTCTAGTAATAGTAATAAAATAATGCGAGGACTTATGACGACGATGACTTATAATTATGATACCTACTGTATTTCCTTATTTTTCCTGACCTCTTCCAGGCCGTAGAGCATGAGGAAATCGTTGAAGTAGTCTTTCAGCCAGTAATCAAGGTTGGACTGCATTCTATTTAGATAATCCCCTACAAAGAATAAAAAAATGCAATAGAAAAAAAATTGAGCTTTTTAAGGTATTATCAAACCGGAATCAGAAAGGGATTCGAGACTACTGTTGACACAACAAATGACACAACATTTACCAAGAAAAGTCTTTGCACTTAAACTATAAATATATGAATATAACTATGAATATATCGTAAACGACAATAAGGTTATTTTCGAGTTATTCCGTTGATGAACAATGTACCCACTATTTTTGCATAAACAATATAATGATATGATGTACTTTGCTTCTAAACTTTCGTACACTTTGTATCTAGATATTAAGTTAAGATAATTATGTATTTCTTTAGTTAAATGAATTATAATATTCTTTTGGAGAAATAAATTCTTAAATCGAATCCCATTCTAATCGCGGTTTGGTAATACAGGTAGTTGCATTTATTTTCCATAATTTCTCTAAGAGCCCGTTATAGATTTCAAAGTAAAAATGCATAATTCCACAACGTCCAAAGTAAAGTCTTTGACCCACTTTTTGTTTTTTTTTTCGAACCGGGATTATTAAGACTATTTGATAGTGCCAAGAAGGCTTGAACACGCTACCGTCTCCTATTTCTGTCGAGTCAAGGGTTAATGGGCGGATTTTTATTTTGTTTTTTTTTTTTTTTTAATTTTCCAAATTAGGACTTTTTTACATTTTTCTACTGAGAATCTCGAGCTCTTTCGATCCTGACAGAAATAAAAAATGTCCCTAAACAAAAATTCCATTGAGTTACTATTATTTTTCATACACTTTCTTCAACCGTAACTCAGTGGAAGACAAAAAAATTTATGGAATTTTCGGGACACTTTTTTCTGCTAATGAGTATCGAAAGACCTCGCGATTCTGAGTAGAAAAAATATAAAAAATAAATCAAAATTTGGAATTTTTATAAAAACTACAACAAAATAAAAATCCGCCCTAATCTCAAGATAAATCTAAATCCCAAGTGGATAAACAGAAGATACATAAACTGTTTATTTGGTTGCTACATAAACAGGCATAAAAAAGTTAAAAACTAATGAAAATGCATGAGGACAGGTAAAAAAAATGAATGTGTAACTGAACAAGAAAATTACTTTCGCTGCACTAAACACAACTCGCCAAGCTTTGTGTCTAAAATAAAACTAAATGCAATAAAAATAATTATAATATGATTATGTTATTTTGAAATACGTACTTAAGGTCAAAGGATCCACTGGAGTGGTCTTATCTGCATTATCTGATGTATACTGAAAATAAAACACAAGTAAGTTATTGATGAATTCAATTATTTTTATATAAATGAGGTGGAGTAAATGTAACTAATCTTAGGCCCACTTGCACCGATCGTGATTTGCGATTTAATTAACGCATCATTTCGTATGGTATTTGATAGCTTAATCTAAATTAACTCGCTAATCTCGATTGGTGCACGTCTGCCTTAGTGGATTACCAGTATTACCACAATAGCGTATGAAATACTTAAGTCCATTTGAACAATCCATGGTTATTTCAATAATACCAGGTAAACGGTTACGATGACATTGGATTATTTATGTACTACATCTATACTTTAAATTTCACTTACTTAATTCCCCGAACCTTTGTAATAGACGATACATGGTCGATGGATCGCATGGTCTGGTCTATGGACTGGAAACATTTTAATAACGATACGAAAATAAATGTTATACCCGCATAAGTATCTGCATGGGAGGTATTTCCGATATAATGTGCTCGATGTGCAGTTTGTCGTTGAGAAGGCGGTACCGCCCCTCCACTTTATATTTCACATCTTTTAGCAGGAACCTGCAGGATATAGGGTAAAATCACCAATAGATGAACAGTTAAGCAACTTTCCCAACTTTGAATATTTTTTTCTATATGATGTAACTCATATTCATCAATTTTTATTTTTTTATATGATTCCGCATTTAATTGAGTTTAGGATAAGTTGTTTTCGTGCCTCGTATTAAACTTCAGTAATTTTATAAAAATTATTATATTGAAAAAGGAGTCAAATTTCCCAGTAGTTGAACAAAGTGCCCTATCACTGAACAATTTGACCCCAATAGATGAACCAGCATAATGGAAATATAGCGAGACCAATATATGAACGGCAAGACTCCAATACATGAATAGAGCATAGTAAAAACGTTAGTTTCTTAGATAAATTAATTGTATTTAACCTAAAAAACCATCTTTTGATGAAATGTAAACACGATGTACATTGTGTAACAATTTGATCTCCAAGTTTAACTTTTCCCAAATTCAACCGTTCAATTAAATCAGTTGGTTCATGTTTTGGACACCGCATCAACGAAATGAACGAACTAAATTGATTCGAATTCATTTATTGGAATCCAACCCAAAAGATGAACCAGTAAATTTTCCTAGTTCACGTTTTGGACAGCGATTCTTAAGTTGAACAATTCCGTTTCCATACAAAAATAAATTACTTTAAAACGTGATACATGAAAAAAAGGGTCGTTCATCTTTTGGTCTAAAAATCAACTACAAAAGTGATTGTAATTTTATATATAAATATTACATCTAGCTATTTTATTATAATTTACACAAGCATTTGAAAATACGAGCCTTTGCCCAAAAGTTGACCGTCGTTCATCTTTTGGCCCGAACACACAATATTGGAACCATAACTTGACCAGCAAATATCTCATAAAATAAATAAAAAAAAAAAATCTTTATAATATACACAATAGATATATTAGTCTAAAATCTATACTGAAGTGAATCAAGGAAATAAAAGCCATATTCGATTTTTTACGTAATTGAAAGCTTAAATTTTTGAGGGCTATTCTTAATAAGGATCTCATATAAAACGCGATTTTGGCGCGAAGCGCAAATTCGACGACCGCTCACTGCCTCGTGCGTGGCTTAATTGTCTGGGAAATCACATGGGAGACCCGATATAGTGCTGCTGCGTGTGAGAAAAATACTCTCGGGCGTGTATAATTATTCCTAATTTAATTATTTGCATTTTTAGACCTAACGGTCAACTTCTGGGTGGCAGTCATCTATTGGTGCTTTTACCCTACGATTAAATTGTTTTAGGTAAGATTAAGCTAAGTAATCGCATTAACTCTTGAACGGACTGAAAAGGGTAGTTCTATGCGATTATTCCGTCGCACAAATCAAGTCATTACCATTCCCAAATTATTGACGAACTGCGTATAAATAGTGTAGTTATTTTCGGTTATCTTGTAGAAGACGCATGTTTATTCTGGCATAATAGTCTCGTTAGCTTTTATAAAACGGAAAATAAGGTGGTGATGGTAATGAATGAATAATAAAAAAGCGTAAAAAAAAAATCATAGAAACACTGAAAAACTTTTGAAATGAAATGACTGTCGCATGTTACACCCACACCGCTTACATAGAGGGCATTCATGCTCATACCCTGGAAGCTAAATAGTATCGCAATTTGCGGTTTGAGAGGAATATTCCATCGCGTACTATCCGACTGTGGAACGCACCTTTCGAGGTTCCTCATTGTGAGGTTCTTAATAGTACATTACGGCACAAGTGCGAAAACATGAAATTCGAAACGAGTGGCGATGTTTTAAATCGACACGAGTTATGAATTTTGTTTTTGCACGTGTCTCGTACGACGTTTTTTAGTACACATGGCCCTCCAAAGTTTTGGACCTGACGTAAAATGACCCACTTCTCGCACTAGAGCCTAAAAAGTATCCATCAGTTATGCGCACAATGTGCCCCGCCCACTGCCACTTCAGTTTAGCTATTCGGAGAGGTATATCGGTTACTTTGGTTCTGCTGCGGATGATCTCATTTCTAATCCGATCTCGCAGAGAGACTCCTAACATAGCCCTCTCCATTGCCCTTTGGGTGACTTTGAGCCATCTTATGAGGCTCATTGTAAGCCACGTTTCAGTACCGTATGTCATCAGTCATCACACACACTGATCAAAGAAATTCGTCTTCAAACACTGCGGAATATTTAATTAGTATGGACTCAAATGTGCGTCGGCGGTACTGGGTAATAGTTGGTTGACTCATATGTGCTACGAACAAATAAAACATGGAAGCCGCACGCCATACTAAATGTCTTTCAATAACGGTCCTGATTTTTTGTTGACAAATGTCACCCCCTCTTCAATGCATCACGGTAATGAATTTCAATATCAACCTATAAAAACTTAAACCACCATTTAAAAATAGTTGTGATTGGCCCATCAAAGTTTTGATTGGCTATATTCTACAAACATTTGTCAAAGATGTTGCGCCGAAATATGCGCGGTGTTAAGAAAAGCGCTATGTCCTGCCCATCTTGGCACAATTGAACAATTGTGTTTGGGGGCATTTTTGAGCTGGCGTTAGACGTCCATGTTATATATGGTCGCAGCATATGGGCGTTTGAGGCACACAGCAAAGTGCGGCACCTGGCGAATGTCCACGAAAGGCGGCTGGCAGTGTATGCGTTAAAGACGGAAAGTGGATCCCTACTTGTACTCACTCGACTTCTCCCTTATTAGGCCTGTAGTACAATTTTGAAGGGTCCTCCTTGGACGTGAGTGCGCGCTCGTACTGGCCCACGAGGTGCAGGTCGTTTAGGGACAGTCGGATGGTCAGCGTCATCTGCTCCACGTCATTGTCGATGAAGTTCACCGTGAACCGCGTGTCGTTCCGGAGCTTCAGGCGGTAGAAGAATCTAGAAAAAAATTTACCTTATTCGTAAACATCTGCGAACATAGCAAACCGCTAAGTATTGTTTGTCCCTTTCGTTCTTACCAATATGTCCAAAAGAGGAAAAGGGACCTAGCGACTCGATAAGTTACGAGGCGTTTATAAATAAGGGGGTTAATCATTACGTTATCGGTCTATCTCAGTCCACTGCTGGACGTTGGCCTCTCCTATTAACTATTCGTATAGACGCATTAGGAGGTAAATGAGGTATTTTATTTTAATCATCACGCTGGGCAAGTGGTTTGGCGATCGCAGTAATGTGTTTACTATGATAACGCTGCTGCCCATCATCAATCTTCTATCAACGAATGGCCAGTGACACTTTAGTCCCTTAGTCGGCTCTTACGACACCTGAGACCCAAGAGTTGGCCAATGTATTCTTGCTGCCGTCACCACACGGCCAAAATGACTTAATAAGGAAAAGGAATTCAGGAGTTCTACTCGCAATTTTTAAATAAATATACGCCTATAGAATTGGCACATGATGCAACCATGATGCATGCATTTACGAGTATGCAAGCCAATGGGATCCAAACAGCCTGCTCAGAATTAGGCGGTCACCGAGGTATTTCAATGATGAGTCGATGAGCAATAAAAGTTGGAGTATCACATTCCGCTATCGGGTGACCTCTTAATGCAATTACTTAGGCGTTGACATAGTAAAGTTATACATAGCTGCCAACGCTCACGACTAATGTTTACAACACCCATACAACACCGTTAAATGACCATTCAATCGCTTAAGACATGTAAGTTGCGAATTTAATTAATAGATAAGAAAAACCTGATAAATCGTCAGAAAATGCGTATTTTCAACAATTGTATCATAAATATTTTCTGAACTATAAAACATTATCATCATTATGTATTAGGTACATTTGAAATCTCTCTAATTATTCGAAACAAAATGAACTGTCCCATATACAGGATGTTACACTATCCATTGAAAACCTTGATTTAGTAGGCTATACTGAACAACATTTACTACAGGGCCAAATATGAAATATAAAAAAAAATCTTTTTCATACATTTTGACTGATTGATAACGACATTTTGTATGAAAGAGCCAACAATTTTTTGGTGATTTCTGGGTTAGCTCCATAGTAAAAGTTGTTCAGTATAACCTACCAAATCACCCCGTTCAAGGTTTTCAGTAGATGGTGTAATCCCTGTATAAGACATATTATACAAAGTTTATTTTCATATTTATGGTTTTATTTAATAGTTAACTTCACAGGCTTGGACAGTTAATGTGGTACGACTAAAGTTGCTCCTCTTTTTTAGGGGCTGCACAAAATATCATCTTATTTTCACTTAAACTCGTCCTTTTAAATTATGTTTCCAGAGGAAGAGCTACCCCCACTCAAGTATTAATGACCACGAAGATATTCTTTCGATTTCTTTTGCAGTAAGGTTTGCGAGTGAATTTGTATAAAGATATTATCTGACTCCGGGCCATTTCCGTTCTCGAGGCATAAATCGAAAATACTTATTCATAGAACCGTGGATTCGTGACCTTCGACCTAATGCTAAATTTTCAATGCTCAAGGCATTTTTATTATTCATAAATTCGTATATTTTATTTTCGCTCTTGTTATTAGAAACAATTGGAATGCGAATCTTTTAATTTGATAAAAAATGCATTTGGCACTTTGTTTCGGAATTCAGTGTTGTAGGCACAGGATATTGGATTACCAGCGTACCAATGTCTATCATGTGCATAGCTAGCTAGGTTGACGACCATTTATTTATGGTGTAGATAGGTCACTACCTGTCTACTTATTTAATCAGTAGAGGGTCTACCGGAAAGAACATGTCTAGTCCTTATGAAAATCAGAGGAAAATTGTATCGTGTTCCGCTAAAACGAAGGTTGTTTTTCCTTCTGAAATTTTAATTGAATAGTCACCTTTTCCCGTGGACCGTTTCATATAGTTTTTACTAATGGAGCGTCGAAATTTGTATTACGAGAAAAAAAGAAAGAAAGAAAGCAAGCCCAGGCGGAGATGGCGGGACGATATTGGCAGTTTCCTAAGCAACTGGGCGGCTACTAATTTGAATCGCTATGTATCAGTTCCATAGAATAATTGTTAAAAATTAACAAGCCGAACTTAAACTGAATCGCATTTAAGAGATCATGGTTGCCCCATGGTCGAAGGAAGGCTCTAGAAGGCCTCATAGAGACTTGTGGAAGTCGCAAGAGAGGGTTCAAGGGAATATACAGCAGTGTTTTTCAAAGTGTGGGTCGTCACTCCTAGGGAGGTCGCTGCACCTATCCAGGAGGGTCAAGACGGAGGGCGAGGTTTAGGTTCGAGAGGAACTTATGGAAGGCTGTTAAACATATGGGTACCTAAAAAAAAGATTCTTTAAAGTTTTATTTCAAATGTATATAATACAAGGTGGAAATGAGTATACTGACAAACTTGAAAGCTGTATTCCTGACCACATTTTGAGACTGTAATATCATAGGAACTTTTACTTTTCTGGATTCAGCTTAGTTTCAAAGATAATGGCATGTTTTTAATTATAACTCGCTGAAAAATGCCTGCATGATTTACACTATGAGTTTTCATGTTGACATACCTACTCATTAGTCAAACTGTTGTAACAGTTTTGTGGGACGATATTGTATTTTTTTTTAATTAAAATTGTGTCAAGTAATTCAATAAATAATAATAATAATTAAATTTTGTTTCTGGGAATGAGGGAGTCACGAACGAATTTTGGCGGTCAAAAAAAAATTAAAAACACTGTCTTACAGCATGGAGCCTGGCATCTTCATCATGCAGTAGCTGCCGAGGTTGAGCCCGGCGGGGATCACATTGGGGTCGCCGCCGACGTTCTGCAGAGCACGCTCCGCTATTCCACGCGTCTGCTTCATTGCCTGAACACATAATAATCACCGAATTAAAAAAAAAAACCAACTTGAACCGATTTCTCCAAGATCCCAACATCAGACCCCGACTTGGGGCCAACGGTACCATCTCAATCTAATTGGGAAAGAGTATGCCAATTTTTAGGAAAACGGCGTGGAAGATTGGTATATCTGGACGACTCGACGAATATTTTAACGATAGTTCTTTATTGGAACAAACATTTTTGAAACATTTTTTGAAACAAATCACTGACCAAGTGATATTCGTTGAATAGTTTTTCAGAGCAGTAAAAGCTTTTTAATTGAATAGTATGTGTAACAAAAAAAATGCTAAAGAAATTCTTAGTACTGAAGTTTCGATGAATCGTTGTCGATGAAATGAAATTCGATTAAACGTTTGTCGGTAAAACAAATGGACACCATTTATGCTACACCCTGTATTTATCATGCAACTGTCCAACAGTAATCTGGTAACTTGAAACGTACCTACTCATAGAAGATTTTTAAGTTCGGCACCGCGGTTTCGAACACGTCTGTACGAAGACGGAAAACCGGCCAAGTGCTAGTTAGACTCGCGTGGGAAGGATTCCGTACGTTCACGATTATTGAGATTCTCTATGATATTTTTAAACTACATGCATGAAACTATTTTCTGTGATTTTTGAAAACTATAAAGCCTAGTAGTTTCGGAGATCTTGGGGGGGAGAATGGTCATTATTCGCTTATTTTTTAAATAACTTCAATATTATTTATCTTCTTACAATAATAATAACCTCACACTAAGCCCTTTCATTTGATATATCACGTATATGTTTTTTTTAAATATGTGGGCACTTTTATTAACATAGCAAAAGTCTATCCCGCGGCGATATACTGTCGCACCAATATTTTGCTAAGCCTAATGATATAAAAATGTAATAAGTCTTACATTGAGCATTCGTTCATCCAGTTTTTTGGCGTCAACATCTTTCGAGTATGCATCTCTGACGTCCTTGTACTTTTCTGTCGAGAGATCGATACATTACATAAATCATGGGGTAGAGCATAACATGTCATGTTCTATGTACCAGGTAGCCAAAAAATAGGTACCTTCCCGTTGCCTGTTAGCTTTTGGGACTTAAAATAGCCCCCCTAGAAGATTTTTAGAACTGTCAGAAAGGGCGAAATTTTTTGGATTTACTTAGTAAGTACTAGGTGCTACTTTATTACTACTTCTAAAACTTTAACTTATTTCGGTACAAAACCTCTAGGAGGTCTAGTCCTAAAACAGGCACAGAGGTTGTACTAGTACTTATTTACAGGCCCCCTTGTATGCATATATTGATGTTATATAAAAAATCGTAATAGTTGTCTCTATGTAATATGTATAATGTAATGTAGCAAACTAATGCTTACGCTCCAGTTGACTCATCTTCTCAAAATGATTGTGTTCATTCAATGATATCCAACATCCTTTAGGAGTTTCTAAATCTGCAACACATTCAAATTACCCATATAACTAGTCTACTGAAAAGCATATTACATATTGAAACAGAAATTTATAGAGAGTAGGTACAGTCAAGTGCAAAAATAAGTATCGAAAGAATCCGCTCATAAATATGTTACGACGTTCTTATTAAGTACACAGAATTAGAGTGCACTGGGATATATTTTTGTGTACACCTTATTTTGTGTTTGACTGTACCTACTCGTATCTAGATAAAATCTGTCAAATATACAGCGAGTCCCAAAACTATGCGACATCCAAGAAAAGTACCAACTTTAATCCTTAAATTGGCAATATTCATCACAATGAACATAGTCTTCGACCCACTTTTTGTATTTTTTTTAAGACAGAATTTTCTACTCCACACAATGGCGAGGAGGCTAGAACGCACGACTTTTTAAAATTTGCCAATTTAAGGCCTAAATATCGTAGACAGGGTATTTTGCGTAAAGAAGACTTTATGTTATTTCTAAAAATTCGTTAAATAGTTTTAGGACGCCCTGTATATGGTCTACCACTAATTTACTTTATCACCGGAAAACAGAATCGAAAATTGGCAGACCGTATTTGAGCGACTGTGTATTGTACAACCGCAAACACAGAAAACTCTTCACTCGTGGCCGTTATTACAAATCGGATTAAGATCATGACTGACCGGTTTAATGTATTGGCGATGGTAGATGCTAATAAGTAGGTATCTACCTCAACGGGCCCAGCGGACAGCGCGACGAGTATCAGTACGCGCAATCGAGAAGCCAAATACAGCATTATGCTTGAGCGTGTCCAACGTAAATTTGCCAGGCATTTATATAAAAAGTATTACGGATACTACCCCACATTATTTCCGTCATCATTTGTTCTAGGAATGGTAGGTACAGAATCACTAGAATTAAGACGTAAACAAACATTAGCCATTCATTACTGTCTACTCCTCAGAAATCATATTGATAACCCATCCGTGCTCGAGCGCATAGCCATCCTCATCCCTAACAACTAACTATACAAGTGTGGGAATACACGTGTAAGGCTAATCCCACTACGTTGCAGAAATGGATCGGCGCGCGGGACGCGCGGGGGGTTAGCATCCACGTACGTTCTCACGGGCCCCGTTTATGTCGAACAGTTCCTACCTAACTGTGTACTAATGAACACGCCAATTAAATGTAATATTAAATAATCAATCTGATTTTCAATGGGTCACCACCAATCCTAAGTCCCTAGGACCTTGAGCGTGCGCACTACCATACAAGTCGCACACAAGTATACAGCTGCAGTGGGGCGCCGAGTGCGCCGCCCTAGAGACCTCCTTACTATTCCTTATCACATCCGCACCCATCAAACTTCCAACGCCACGGAGCTATAGAACTAATTAATAACTTTTTAGCTACGATTCAAAATGCCGATATTTTCTCTGATAGATGGACACAACTTAGTCGAAAAATTAACCATTACCTTAATACCTGCTACTGTACCCTATAATTTTTTCCTTTTCATTATTTTGACATAAAATGTTATTACTATTAGAATTATGTTAGCTTATAGATAATTCCACATGTAATGTCTTGGCGTAAGCTGTTTTTTACATGGTTGTTGTTGAATAAAGAATGCTCGCTAGTCGCGAGGCGTAATGACACAGCCCGGCACACGCTAGAGGTCTGCTGTAGATGGAATAGGGAGAGAGCTAACTTCGAAGTGGCTCTAGAAGGGAACGACCTCTCGCTGCCCAGCATTGTGGCCGCAATGCTGAGCAGTAACAGGAAATGGAGAGCTGTAGCCTCATTCTGCGAGGAGGTCATCAGTCAGAAGGAAGCAGCGGAGCGGGAGCGTGAAGACAGCGTGGACGCACCACCGCTCCGGCGAAGGCGGAGAGGGGGGAGACGTAGGCAATATGCCCTAGCAAATAGCTAGTTACCTCCCCCTCGTAGGGTCAGTGAACTGGGGAATCACATTGCACGGCCCTACACGTCTGGGAGGAGAGTCAGGCGTCTGGACTCTCCTCTCCTTTGGCGCGGGTGCTCGGCACTTGATGGCCGGGCTGCCGGGGGACGTTGTGGTTGAATGGATGCTATCCCATGACGTCCCCTTAACGGCTATGCGGGAGACGCCGCAGGGGTTTTTAGTGGGTATTCTCCTCCCTCCCTTCTGAATAGCAGAGGGGGTCAGGAGAGGAGCGAGTCCCACATACCACCTCCCAAATGGGCATCCCCAGCCCGGGGTTGACGATGCGAAACGCATTCTCCCCTGCGATAACAAAAAAAAAAAAAAAAAAGGCTCAGTATACTCCATTTCAATGGGTATTTGAAATGGAGTATACTTGATTATAATGGAGAACTAGACCTATTTATAGTTATTATGTCTCATGAAAGTTTAAATTCAAGTAGGTATCTACTAAATATAATACATAATTCTTACCAGAAGCAGGAGCATTCAGTTTTTGTTGATCATGATGGTTCCCTTGACATAAATAAAACGAAATTAATACGGATTTAATTTTAAGTAAATAGGTAGTAAATTCTAAATAAATATTCTAAAGAAATACATCACATTGTTTGATACGAATTAGTGTATTGTTTCCTTCACGAAGATGCGTAAATTTATTCATCATCATCATCATATCAGCCGAAAGACGTCCACTGCTGAACATAGGCCTTCCCCAAAGACTGCCACAATGACCACACAATTTTATTCGCATCGTCATAATAGGTAACTAAAAAAATTTTACCAAACATAAGACATTGCATTATTCCATAATCACGCACTTCTAGTTAAAATTATTGATATTTATTAGTATTAACGTAAATATATATATCTGCGAACGTATTTTACGATATGTGTTATAAACGTGAAATGCTAAGGAAAGTTAGCCATATTTCTTTAGGTACTAGGTACATATTTTTTAGATTCTGCTGACGATTGGTGTATATCATTAACGTGAAATCTGTGCGTTTTTGTAACTGGAATGAACTATAAATACGTCCTGTTCTCGCGGGACCCGCTCAGCATGAGCCGCTGGGAGGTGGAGTCGGTGCACAGCCTGCTGCAGAACAAGAAACTGTCGGTGGCCTCCAGGAGAATGGTGTGCGGCAATGGCGCCGAGGCCCCGGCCTATAGCGTGCTCTTCTCGTTCCTGCTATGCTATTCTCTTATTCACACATTCGACGCAGCGTTCGTCAACGAGCTCGACGACGAGACAGCCTTCACTTCGACTTAGAGCGCAGCGCTGCGAAAAACGGTATTCACTAACGTAGAACAGATCGTCGTCGAACTGTAGGCGGTAACTCTCGACGCAGTGTAGTTCCAGCTCACGCCACATTCGTCGTCGAGCGCTAGTGCCGTTTAAAGTGCATTAGTGAATACCATTTTTAGGCTCGACGCTGCCGCAGCGAGGATTAGCAAGGCGGTTTCCTTAGTGAATAACACTGCTGACATGCTTATTTGCATACATAGTGTGTTCATCGTAACGAGTCATACCTACATTTCATGTGTTCTAATTCTTTACTACGAAACTACTTTTCTTGACTTTTATTAAATTGTGAGATTTGTTTTAAATACAGATAATAGACATGTTGTGAAATTATTGCCGTAAAAACTTACCGTTAACTGAGTTTTCCCGCCCTTCGTTTGAATCTGAATAATAAACTAATCATTAGTACCTTATTATAGAGACTTATTTTGATAACGATATCTAACTGTCGTAGGGAAACGATAAGTACCACAATTTCAATCCAAAATCAAAAGAAATAAAAAAAAAACAAAACAATAGAATTATACAACCTTCAAGATTGTCCGTGAATATTCCCGAATTCCCGAAAAGGGTATTACAGAGAAAATCACACCATAATCAAAGAGAAACACAAGTTAATGTTTTACCGTCAGAGTCTTCTTTATCAGTTAATTTTATTTGGTCTTCTTTGGTGCTTGTACCTGAGCAAATAATAAAGTGAAGTTAAACACGATGCGCACAGGTAGTTGTATACAGGGTGGCAATGGTAAGTCAGTGAAGGCAGGTTCCTGATCCCGTGCTGGTAAGCCATTCATCGATTTTAAACTAATGAAGATATTGGTATACAGATTCTAGAAAAATATACAGGTTGAGAGAAATGATACTTTTGTATATTTATTCCATTCCTGTCCAACATTAAGGGCTTGTATGGGACAATTCCTACCTGAATGGAATGTATTGACATAAAAAAATGGTTATTTTCCTGAATCCTCTATGTTTTACAAAATTTTATAATGCTATTCTTCATTCATTTAAAAGTTTTAAAACAGACGAACTAACTATTATGTGATATTCAAATAAGGTGTACTTAGTAATTAAATGCCAGTGCCGTGGTAAATTTGGCTTGAATATTTTGTTTAGTAATATTAGTTATTTATTAATTCCATTTGAAGCAAACTAGGAAATATAATAATTTTAATAATTTATATGAATATGGCTTTAGTTTACTACCAGCATCCAATATGTCAATGTCATCTCTGCGAGCTGAAAAATAAAACAAAATAATTGATACCAATAAAATGTTAAGTAGTAAATAATTTTCGTTTCGTAAATACTTAAACCAACGTGGCATTGTCTTTCTTATTTTGCAACGCCGCATGAGTCACTTGTATAAAAAATATCTTGCGCGATTTCATGTAATTCAGATCCTGAGAAGTAACAAAAAGTAGGAAGAATTCTCAGGATATGATGAAACTTACCCGCGACGCCCTTCACTTTATAAGTGACTTTACATTCAGATAATTGTGCAACATAAAGAATACAAAATAAAATGTGAAACTTTGGCTTTTTGCTATTCATCACTTGTTTGAGCATAACGTTTCATTGGTTAAATCGGAAATCTCGTATTGGTTATTTTATTCTTATCGAATATTTGGTCGTAAAAATTTCCAAGTCAATTCAATTTATTATTGCGTTTCCATTTCGTAGATATAAACAGATTTTCAGGGAATTTTAAGTTATGCCACTATAGTACTTTTTTGAAAGATGATCAAATTTCTATATTTGCTTTCAGTAATAATATTTTTTGTAATCAATGATATTGAATGTTCGAATATGCGTGATGAACTGCAACGTTACTACGACAGTGGTGAGTTTTATTGGCAAATATTTAATTGAATCGGTACACGAATTGTAATTAAATATCGATAATGTTACAGACACACAACGACAATTTAAGGTGGAATGGACGAAATACCAGCGCGCTTTCGAAAACGAAATTTCATCGGTAATTATGTCATGACGGTACATCAAGTAATTTAGAGGGATACAGGAGTATACAAAGCGATGCTTAAAAAAGGCTTTATAGTTAACAGTACTTACAGACGTAAACTTTAATCCTTTTTAGGGCATCGGTCTCAAAAATGACGACTCTATATCACTATCTTTTTGTATTTTTTCCCTGCACATAATTTTTCGAACTATAGGGTGGCGTTGAGGCTTGAATTCAAGATTTTCGGGTCTTTCGCGATATAATTTTAGTAGAATCTTTCAAAAATCTAACTATATTAAAGGTCATTTCATCATCATTTTCATCAGCATCATTATCATAAGGTTGAATCACCTGGGGCCCGTTTCTCGAAAGCTTGTAACTTATAATACAAGTGGAAGTCTCTTTGGCACCAAAAGTTAGATAAGTACTTCCGCTTGTATTACAAGTTACAAGCTTTTGTAAAATAGGCCCCTGTAATAAAACAACAAGCCTTCTATTATAATGCGAGGTTTGGTCTCTATGCAGTTTAAGCTGGGGGCGATTTTTCAGTTTCAACTGCATGATTTAGTCTATCCGTGGCCTAATAACAACTAAAAACGGTTACCGTGAGATTCGGTACAGTTTCATTGAAAATGACAATCGCTAAGTAAATAATTTTGAGTAATTATTTCGAGCGCTTGTATGTGATACTCTCTTGCCCAGCCAGCATTATCAAATTTTGAGGTATGCAGGGTAAACGCAATGAACGCATTCGCTGCCACCGACGCATATATGCGCCTTCGTTACTCTACTCAGTGCCCCTGGTGTGATCTATAGATGCGTCCATGGTAAGGAGGGACGTTCGTCCAGTGCCTGAAATTGTACCTATGTAAATATCAAATACATGTAAGTAGTATGAACTTACATGTACGTGGGTGGCACAGAGTATTTATAGTTGGTTGACTCATATTACGAGTATTGCCATTTACTTACTAAAATCCAACCCCATCCTAACTTTGTGTACACATTCTATATACCAATAAACATTTTTACCCCTCACTAGCTCGTAAAGCGCTCGTTTATCGTTTAATACGAGCGGGTAAAAACGCTTTTTACACTCTTGTGAATAAAGTAATTTGACATTGCTCTAATTCCTATAGCCCCCTACTGCCTAGTATAAGTGGATCTGTATGACCGTAGTAAACATGTGCAATCGGAGCTCACATGTTAAATTGGTCGTTCTCATGGGTGACTTTGTAAGCCATTGGCTATATTTAAGTTCCAGAAGTAACTCATTCTACGATACGTTTCGACATTGAGTTTTAAATGGTTTCTTTAAGTTAATTTACATTTGGATGAGATTTCTAATCATATTTCCTCGCGATAGTGAGGGGAAAAAAGTTGTATTACACTTGGCGGCAAAGTTTGTTCAACTCTCGTGCCTTGAGACCTTCGCATATGCTCAAGATTCCAGTTTTTGAACCACTCGCTACGCTCGTGGCTCAATTTTGGAATCTTTCGCTAGCTCAGGTCTCAATATTGGCACGACAGTTAAACAACAACTTTGCCCCCTTGTATAATAAATAACTATTTTCCATTAGGTATGCGCTTTTGGGGTACACAGCAAAGTACGGCACCTGCAGAATGTCCACGAAATATTTAATCAACCACCCAACACAAGCATTTTTTGCTTGTCGGGAGGCTGAAATCGCCTTAAATTTTATACAACGCTTTGTATCATATATTATACGTATTATTTCTTATGCAACACCTAAATAATTTTGAATTATATGACGAATACAATGTGCCTATGAGGAAAGGGAAAAAAAAAGGAAGTTATATGTCATGTGACGTTTTCTGGATTCGGTCTATTTTAAGAGAAAATTAGAATTTTTCTTAAAACCGTTTTAGACCGTTACAATATGATAAAGGCATTTTAGGAGACGATTTTGTTACCATGTTATCTTAGTCTTGTCACACTTAATTGATGAACAAAAAATCTTTAATTACCTAGTAAATGTAAAAAAAAACTAAAAGTGCATTTTTTTAGTTGTTTTTGCTTCTTTTAGTCTCAGGAATATGCTGTTACAATTTTTCCCTTTCTTCATGGGCACCTTGTATAAACCATACGAGTATTTGTCTGCAGAACCTACCTGGGGGGCTACCACGATCTAATACTAATGCAATTCAGTTTAAGACGTAATCTGAATGCGTCAGTTCTATA
>JALPQI010012290.1:0-38232 GCA_025490895.1 Thaumatotibia leucotreta
ACTGCTTGTCTCACTCGGCCAATATTTTTAGGCGTTAAAACATTGAAATATAAATCGTAACTAGTTAGCAAGCATTCAAAATTATTCATATAAACTGATATGACAGAGAACAAAAGCGTAGATCCGCAGATAGAAGACTTCATCAACGCCGAAACCCAGAAACAACGGTTCCAGGTTAGACATGTTAAATGATTTCCTCATTATTGTTAATTCCTCATTGTTAAAGTAGATATGACTTTCACATAACACTCTTTATACTGCACATTATAAGTTTTATATAATAAGTGTAGAAATATTTCTTTAAAGTAAATGTTTTACATAAGCCTAAGCAATGACCGACACCGCTATAATGGCATTTGTTACACGTTCCAGGTGTTGGTTCACGGTCTCACTGATACATGCTGGGACTCCTGCATGGGGCGGCCCTCGACGCGGCTGGACTCGAAGACAGAAGTATGCATTATGAACTGCGTTGAGCGCTTTATTGACGCAACCACATTCATTACAAAACGCTTGATGAACACTACTAAATACCGTTCTGACGCCCCATTAGAGTTTCAGTAACTGAGAGTTTATTTGTTGTACCTAAGCATTCAACATGTTCTCCAGCGTAAGAAACTTTTTGCACCGCCACAGGAGGAAGTTTGTTGTAACTGGTGCTGTATTTGGTGGATTATACTTATTGACTAGCTACGCTCAAAAAAAATTGCGAGAATGGCAAGAAAGAGAAGCCAAAAAGTTTTTTGAAATGACTCGAAAGAAACAACACTTTGAAAGCACTGAAAGAACTTGCAATCAGACAATTCTCTCATTGTCTAAAATTGTAACTGACAACATTTTAAGTTCATTGAACACAGAACGAATTGTGCAGGAATTGCAGGAGAATCCACCTAACAAGTTGGCATTGTGGGAACAACTGAAAATAATGATTTTCACTAGAATCTGTGTCATTGTGTATGCACTGACCATACTGCAAGTGACATTGAGGATTCAACTAAACATCATTGGAGGATATCTCTATAGAGATTCTGTATGTGAGGAGGAACCCCTTATTGACAGTGAGTTACAAGCTAAATATTTATCTCTGTGCCATCACTTTGTCAGCCAAGGCATTGAAGATTTTGTTAAACAAATTGAACAAGCAGTAAAGCGTATTGTAGAACCAGTATCACTAAAAAAGAAAATAACATTACAGGAAGTAGAACAAATGTTTTGGTCCATACAAACTATTTTATGTACTGATACAATACAGGGAGATCCTGTAAAGAAAATGGTACACTATTTAGTGGGGCACACTGCTACTAATGAAGCAAAGCTGGACACAATTGTAAAAGAAACTATGGATATATTAGAAAGTGATGAGGTTATATCTATAGCCATGTCGTCAATTGGAAGAAGTTTCTCATCTGTTACAGATGAAGTGGCAAATCTTTTTGCTACTAAATCAGTTCCACTGACTAAAAATCATTTGGAAGTAGGTGAGGGACATGTGGTCACAAATGGAGCTCTAAGGCTAGGGACAAATCCCAGTCCATTTGTAGATGTAAATAAAGTAGAATTACATTTTGTCAAAATTTTACCTCTGATCAATGAACTAATCACTAAAAACACATGTAAAGGTAACACTAACATTCCAGACTTGTTAACTCAGCAGTTAACCCTAAATGACAAATTGAAACTGTTGGGTGCAAATATTTATGAAGTGTTCAGTAGCAACTAAAGTTGTGATGGTGCTCAATATGGAATCTAAAAAGGTTGGGTTTTTAAAGTTATAATACATTAATAGTGGTTAAATGGGTCTCTCATATCTATGATAGAAAACTACAAATTTATTATGTACCTACTCAATTACTCATACAATAAATACTGTTTGAGTTGTTTTACATACTTACAAAGAAGTGGTACTTTTTGCCATAAAGATACATAAAGATACATCTATTATGGTTTAAATGCATGTCATGTGTTAATTATTTGACCGTATTACAAGCTGCAAAATTGCATTATCAATTTCATAGCCTGTACGCTTGACCTGTATTTGTATGATTTGTCATTTGATAGTTGTCTTGAACACTATTTATTTCTTAGATAATATATCTAGTGATTGTGACCATGGTTAGTATCTACATATTATTGAATAATGGATAAGATATTTGTATATCTGTAATGTTAATGATAAGGGGGAAAGTAAACATAATTGGATCAGTATTTCCATTTTTATTTATTTATTTCCTTTAGTTTATGTCTAATATTAGACATAAGCTTGCTTAGCTTTTGATTATTTAGTGGAAGCAAATTAATGATTTAACCTTATACTGAGCAGTAAAGTGCTGACAGCTATTACAGATTCGTAGAGTATTTTTTTGTTTCACAGCCGTGGAAAACGAAAATAGATTTTTTTATTTTGTCGCTCCTGGACATGTTAGTGACATAATGGTACCATCTCTGACATAGTTGATACAACTGATCAATCATAGACTTTATCTGGCTTGTAATAAATGTTACAATTGACTGGGTGAACCGATTTTGATGATTATTTTTTTGTTTGAAAGCTGATGCTTACCAATTGGCCCAGTTCTGCGGATCCATGATAAAACCATAATTATAAGTCTTAAATTTGCATTACGCAGGTATGCACGACAAATGGACGAAAACTCGATACCACGTCAACTGATTACGATAATTATTTTTTTAACAGACTTCAGAATAAATCAAGATGGTCCTGTTGGCACCAAGTCGTGTTCTGATGATGGAATCTTGGAGAAATCTGTTGAGGTCTGTTTTTTTTGGTTTTTCATTTGGTGATGATGGTGGTGATATTTTGTTTTCTACATGGCCAAGTAAGACATATAAATATTATTATTAACTATTTTGTCTTTTACCATAAGGACGGAATTGGCTTGTACCTAATACGAATTAAATGTCTAAGTGACCTTATGAAAGTTTGTAAGTTTTAAAGGAACTTTTTTACCGAGCCGCTCACAAATACCAAGTTTCAAATAAGTACATGTAAAAAAGTGTATTTATAATTTATTCTGGGGTCCAATATTTTCATTGGTTGCCGCGATAGTAATTCAGGAAATAAAACAAAAGCTCTTAAACGATTATAATATCACCCCGGGAAGTACCCATAGACAACGAACAATATAAAAAATTCGAAACGTCGGGATACGCGATATAATCAGTTTAAATATTGATCAAACGGGTTACTCACGTAATTTTAGTCGATAATTACTCGACATGATTCGCTTTTCGACAAAAGTGACAATGGAGGATAGTTCTCCACTTTCGCCGCACCCACTAGCGCTGCCCACGGCCAGCACCCGCTCTAGCAGAGCGCAAGCCCGCAGTACACGTCGGGCATTGGTCGCGGGTACTCCATGATGAGGATCCTCTAAATGGATCGAAACATTTATCGACTAAAATTACGTGAGTAACCCTTTTGATCAATATTTAAATATGTTTGAGTCTCACGTTAGTTATAATTCTAAAATACACCGTGTTTTTATTGATTTCCGTTAAATTAGACAGGTTATTTGGGACATTAATAGAAGTTGTCTGGTATATCGGTTTTGTTCATTTCGTAAAAAAAAATATTTTTCTCATAGGTGGTGTAAAAAGCAGTATGTGTGACACGGTATCAAAATTATTTCGTCTTGGGCGTTAACGCTTGAATCCTTCATTACGCTCAGGATTCAATATACGTTTTAAAACACGACCGATAGGGAGTGTTTTAAATCGACACGAGTTACGAATTTCGTTTTTGCACGTGTCTCGTACGACGTTTTTTAGTACAGATGGCCCTCCGAAGTTTTGGACCTGACGTAAAATGACCTACTTCTTGCACTAGAGCCTAAAAAGTACACCATCTGTACTAAAAAATATTTTCCGTACCTAGGTTTAAAAAAATACTAAAATCGAACCCCCTAATCAATATAATTATCCATTATAGGACCGAAAGGGACAAACTATACTTATCGGTTTGCTGAGTTAGAAGGCGTTTATGAAAAAAAAAATCAGTCGAATAGAGAACCTCCTCCTTTTTTTAATTCGGTTAATAAGGGGGGTAAGAGGAATGTTAAGTTTGAAAATGCGAGTTTATTGCACGATGATTACGGCATTGACCGAACACCGTACTTGTGGATAAATTGAGAAATAGTACATTGTGTCACAAGGGATCAAAATGGTATATTTCCGACGTGGGCGTATATTGAATCCTGAATGGAGCGACGGATCCCCCAATTGAATTTTAAAGTGGAATCCTGAGCGTAGGTAATGAAGGATTCAAGCGTTAACTCCCAAGACGAAATAATTTTGATACCGTGTCACACATACTGCTTTTCACACCACCTATGAGAAAAATAAAAGATATATCACATATTTAATATTTGTGCAAATAATCGATTCTGAAGAAATTTTTATCAGTTATTATGAAGGTACTGTTTATTTTCATATTTCATTCTAATTTTTTAGGCTGGCAATATAAAGTCCTTGAACAGAAAAATGCCACTTTGATCCCTCCTAGCAGGGAAGAAAAGACCCATATTCGAATAGGTGGTGTGAAAATAAACTTTATATTACCTACTTAAATATATTTATAGAAGGAAACCGTGTATCGGATTCGCATTCACCATCTGGAAACATCATATTTTGCACAAAATAAAAATTAATTCAATTGATTGATTAAATTAATTAAATTCTTTTTGTGTAGGTTAAATGGCTTATTCCGTATGCATTATAACTTTGTGATAGATATGCGGCCGGATATCTCGATTTTGATAAACGAAGCTATTTATCTTTATTTTTATTACCTACGCAAATACACAACTCCATCAACAAATGATTGCCGTCCGCCGATATCGGTCACCACCCGTTCGACGCCGGTTTAATATTGAATTGAATCATAAGCTTCTGTCGATAAAACACTCCCTTTTATTTAGTCCTTATTTGAAGCCCTTATGGACGTTTAAAAGCCATACGTTATTTAGTATTTAAAGCAACTAATAATTGTTACCTAACACACCAGGACGCGTGCTTTTATAAACCGCTTACAATATTATTAAGTCTAATTTACATGATGTTGACTCTTAAGTTATGGCCTGAGCTTTCCATTCAGCAAGACGGCGTAAATAATTTGCGTGTGCGTGTAGATCCGTCACTGCAGACCGCGGACGTGGTGCGGCAGCCTGCGCGCGCAGCCCTACGACGTCGCCGCCGCACGCCGCGAGCCGGGGCGCCGTCACCAACCAATAGTTCGGCAGAACTCGGCACGAGCGCGCGCCGCCGTCCTTATCGACGCGCAAACGTGATACACCTCTACGGGTGACACCCGGACCCTCAACATTTTGTTTGTGAACAATAAGTACCTATTTTACGGAAACAATAACAAAACAAGTTACTAACCAGTGTGCCGATCTACCAAAATCGACATTATCAGTGGCTGAAATAGCAGAAGCACACAATCGTGTAAGTAAATAAATAATCGTTACGGCTATACTTGTTTTGATCACAATTCATTTATTAATCAATCACTGAAATGGTTTCGATACATTTTCAATAAACGTCTAACATTTACTAGCATACAATTACAACGAGTTAAATACTAGTAGGTATGGTTGTTAATATGTAAGAGGTACCTACCCGCTTTTTTAAACATTATGTAACTTTATGTCATAATATGACATTTTGATGTCCTAAGGTGAGAAATTAGAATACTCGGAGTTTTACTACCCTCCGGTCCCCGATACTATATTCTAAATGGAATGTACATTTCTATAAGAATTCCAAGAATGACTAAATTCTTTAAAAACGTCTACATAGGTACGAGTATGATACCGATTTTAAACTAGTTTCAATCACGGTATTAAAATGTGCACCTACTCGTTAAACAATATTACCCAAAGACCCAAATGCCAACGATAGTTCACGATTACCTAATTCATATTTCGCCTCCGGAGGACAAGGACTAAACAGGTACGAGTAACTCCCAGTTACAATAAAAACTTTCTTTAACCTAGGTAAAGCTATTTTAACTAAGGCAGGTGTTTCGCAAATTTTAATACATATAGGTACTAATATGTATAGTTATTTACCTACACTTGAAAAACTCAACACCTACATACAAAGGTATTAAGAGACCAATATTACATCGTTAAATTAAAAGTCTAATCTGTAAATTCAATACCAGTAACTAGTCATCAACAACAAAAATAAATGTCCTTATACTACTCATTACAGTTGTTATTAGAGTCGATACCGGTGTTACCCTGCTTATCGCACGATAAATATCCTGTATTAAATTAAACAACATAGATTCAGAGATTAGGTATGCTTTATATTTGTAAAGCAAATAAATTTAATCCAAATGTTAATAAGTAAAAATATAATACAAGCAAAATTAAGGTTAGCGTTATTTAAACATAAAATAAGTATTTTAAATTTCAAATCGATAGCTGCTTCTTCTCGAGATATTATCACACAGACGGACAGAGTCGCAACATAAGAGTTCCTAAGATAGCACTTTTTGGTACAGAACCTTAAAAAACAACATTTTTTTATATAACTGCTCAAGATACTTAGACAATAGTACTATCAAGGAATCGACAATATTAATGAAATGAATAATGTAACTGCGTACTTTTAAATATCGGTAGGTAAGTTGAATTCTATAAATGGCACCTAGCGTTGTGGCGTATGTAAATGGCATACTAGATGGCACACCGCTTGCGTTGCGTGGCGTGCACGCGATGAGCAAACGATTTGCCATCTACTATTATGACACTTTCATACGCAACAACGCATTCGGTTCGTACGAATAAGGTATACATTTTTTTGTTTGGAGCTTAAAAACGCTTCATTTTATAAATGTAATATCTATAGACGAACATTTTAATATTACTCTAGGCTAGTGATGATTATTTTAAAAAATACCAAGAAAATAACCTTTTTAATCTTGCTACATCCTGGCTGATGCTGGGTTGGTCCATATCTTCAAATTACAAAGACTGCTGTATAAACTTGAAAATTCACTGCAAACTATCTATGCCGTTCAACAAAATGGGAGCTGCATTTTTTCATACAAACATATTCACCTGTTTCATCCCTGCACCTATCAGCAAAGATTTTATTTCAATAAAATCCAATTTTGCCACATACATGTCGGTCGGCTGTTTTTTTTATATTATTATAAGACCTAGCCAAATTTGAAATGCGTTTTCAAATACTTACGCATAAAACAAATATTTCGTACCTACCTATATTGTCAAAAAAAGGAAAACATATCGACATGGGCAATGCTTATCTCAAATCGTTTATAAAATATTTTTTATTACTGGTTTATTTTGGAGGAAGAAACAGGGAACTACGAAACTATAATGTCTTGTTTTCGCCAATTTTACGTACGTATTTTCAGGTGAAGCTGCAGTTGTCCCTTTCTTAGGTGTATCGAAGCTTTAAACCCTGCAAATAATCTGAGAAAATAAAGCCTAAAATTGGACAATCAGCGTAAATAATTCCAATAGTTTTGAAATTTAGTACACTAAGGGCTGATTTTTCAATCCCCAAATAAACCTATCCGTTAGTTAAAATTATCACTATCCTTTTCTAAAATCATTAGTCAAAAAAGGACAGGGCTGACATTTATTTGACAGTTACTGTTAACTGGGGATTGAAAAATCAGTCCTAAGCTCTGAAATGGAATTCGAGATCAAAAATGTAAACAATCTATGACAATGACATGACATTACAAAATCAATGTTAAAGTGACATTCCAGGGGTATAAAACGTTTCATATCAAATGTAGTTTTTAACACCTTTGTAAATTAACGTCGCATTTTGATATTGGTTTTTAATTTTATTTATCTTACAACTATCCTTACAGGTACTAAACCTAAGACAATGTTTTATGTGTAGATGTTGATACGCGAAAGTCAAAGTATGTTCGATACACAAAGTATCACAATCGTTAACATATTTTGGATATGACAATAAAAAATATACGTCTGAGTGTCCACGGTTCCTGATTACAAAAATAAAACCTAGAAAATTTGCTAGAATGATGTAAATAATTAACATAATCAAATTTTGAAAACGAATTTCTTACTTACTTACTTTAATCTTTAGGATAGTCGGGGAACGAATTCCAGTCGTCATCTTAGTTACGATCGAATCCATTTCGATTAAAACATGAAAATGATTGATTTGTAGGTAAAAATACTAAAATCTGTATTAATGTACTTTGTAATGCTAAATATTAGGAGTTTTTATGAATTCATAAAACAGTCATTTGGTGCACCCTCTCGTTTTGATTTTTGAAGTACATAGTTATAAATGCGAACCCTCTTAAATGGTTCTTAGTGTAGTTACCGTATTAAATTACGAATAAACTAGTTATTGTTATAACTGCAAACCAAATGTTTAAGATTTCTTATCATTGCCAGTAGTATAAATTAAACACCTTACATTTTATTAAAAATAGCGAAATATATCATTAAAAAAATTATATATTTCGCTTAATGTTTTGTATTAAAAATTTGAAAAATATTTAAAAATCCTACGTACCGTCAGTGACGGTAAATACGCATTTTTTATAAGTATTTCAATGATTTTAGATTACCCCCTCTCGTGATTATTTTTTTGTGGTGGTATCCCATTTGTTTACATTTTTGATCTCCAATTCGATTTCACACCTTAAGTAACTTAAGCTATCCGGATTAGCACCCTATAGCATCTTAATAATTTATAGCTTAAAAAAATTAATATCATATACTTATAGGAAACATTACATGGAAACTTTTCTCAGAAGTAATCATAATGCTATTCTTCCACTCATTTTTTTTTCTGCAGCACAATTTTAGTGGATTAAATGTCGAAAAGCTTAGGAAAGATGCTTCAAAAGTCGATTGGAGTGGTATCTCGCGTGCTGATTCGGTGAACGGCCAAATTGAGCGACTCTATTTACTTATTCTCGTTTATTTATTTATTTTCTATTAACTCTCGTTCACGCTCCTGCTCGTGCCATCAAAGTTAGACATCTGCCTGTTCCCTGGCCCAATATGTTGGCTCTCGTAGAAAGAAAAAATAGATTTCGTAGATTAAAAGTGATGGCAATAGTTCTTCGGATACCTATTTTTCTGAAAGCTTACAGCTCCCATTTCCTCATAAAGACCATAGGTACATGTATATCTAATTGTAAACCTTTAAAAAAATCCAAGCACAAGGACCTCAGTGTTTTAACTCCATATTTTGCCAACTAGATAAGTTTATTTAGTGGGAATACCTCTAATACCCAGAATAAATTAGTAATATCTAAAAGAGAGAACCTACCTAAACATTAAAGTCGTAAATATAATACCTAAGTACTCTATTCCGATTGTTAAATATACAGAGTCATATTATTGTCTTGTGGCTTCCATAGTAAGGTGGTTCATAAATACCTATATGTTATTCACAACTGTTCACCTTAGTAAAATTGGGGCAAATAAGGTGTAAAAATGGTTACATACGTAATAATTCTTATTTATACACCTAAACCGCTATAGCACTAATGCCGCATCGCATATCGATATAATTTCGTTTCGATATGGCAATATGCATAAGCAGAAAAAGTATGCCAGGCTATGCCATGTGAGCGTGACGCAACGTAATCGATATTTTCTACTCAGAGTCCACTTATCAAACACGAGCACTTAAATTTAGTTTCCATTGACTTGACTACAATTTGTTTTCAATGTTTTCAAATTCTTTACTGCAATAAACAAACGATGTTGACAACCAGCATCTCAGTACAGTGGCCATCAGATGTATCGTAGCGTCCGGAGCGCTCAAAAATATCTAAACACGCCTTTATCGTTATGACAATAAAAGCGTGTTTAGATATCTTTGGACGCTCCAGACGCTATGATATATCTGATGACGACTGTAGCTACACGAAAAGAGACGGTTAGGTAGGTATTTGTTTTTATGTCTTATTTACAAACATCATCTCATTGTGGTTTGCCAAGCAGTAGTTTCTTGTGCAACGTATTCATCTGCTGTTATATGTATATAGAAAATGATACAATTCATGTTTTTAATTTCGAATAACATCTTCGACCACTTTCATTCAGTGTCTGGAGTCGAATCAGCCTCTTTGTCCTCGTGGTCTTTCTGAGTTAAGTAACTATTGCACCCAAACAACTCAGGGTCTCTATATTTCTATAACACGTTTTATGATTTACTCTATGAGACATACTTAAAGTAGGAGGTGCTTAGATCAATGACGTTTAAATTGTATATCTATGGCTTAGATTCATTAAGTAGAGTAGATAACTTAAAAAAACTCGCATATTAATGTAATTATTTTTAGTTCCTACCTTATTTAAAAATAAATTTGATTGAACCCTATTTACCAGAGTTGATGTTTCACATAACATGAACATGACATACGTAAATGTATGTATTACTATGTCGTACATTTATGTAAGTATGCAGATGCACTGGCCGGTTTACATTTACCTTGGAAAGTCACGATTATCTATGGCTGAATCGTTATTTAAATATCTTCTGAAAAAAACATACTCGCATATAATGGCGTGGAGGCTTGGATCTTGGATTTTTTTGAGTCTTGCCGGTGAAAGGGTTAACTTTGCCCAAATTCAACCGTTAATTGAATCGGTTAACTTAAAACTCAGATAAATCCACTGAGACTAACCACTTGAGAGATTATTGTAAAAAGTGATAATTCGGTGATTTTAAAGGCAGATTATTTTTATTATGGCTAAAGCAATAAAAAATCGATCATGTTCGACAAAGTCTGGTTAAAAACTATCAAAACTAGTGTATTCTTAGAAATAAAACATATGATTAGAACTAGGGATGCGATATTGAACAAACTTCTTTCGCTGATTGGCTTTGATGGACTTGCCTTCATTTGAAATAAACTGTCATATGGATTTACCTGATTTTGATAAAATATTGAGATTTTATCTTAATTTTTCTCAAGAACTACACGATATTATACTTAACCCCTGAAATAGAAACAAAACCAATTTATTAAGCTTTTATTATATGTATACAAAAATCTTACAAAATGTCAGAAATGGATTTACCCGAGTTTGAAGTTAACCGGCTCAATTTTAGGAACTGCTACCTTAAACTTGAACGACTAAAATCAGTTGGTTCATGTTTTCCACACCGCATTAACAAAATTAACGAACTACAAAATGTAAATAGATCCAAAATTCGGTTATTGGAATCCAACCCAAAAGATGAACGAGCAAATTTTCCTAGTTCACGTTTTAGGCAGAGGTTTTTTGGGGAATAATAGCGTTTTCACACAATTTTTTTTTTTATATTACCTACGTTTTACATAAAAAAAAGACTCGATCATCTTTTAGTCAAAAAATCAACGACCTACATTTATTCATAATAGTAGATTGTACAACAAGTGCATAAAGTGACCCATTTTTATCCGAGGCAATTTTTTCGCTTCGCTCAGACCAAAATAGTAGACGAGGATAAAAATGGATATTTATGCCCGTGTTGTACACTCTGCTTTTCACTTCGTTTGCGAGGAAAGTAACATTTTTCACTGCAATATACACAACCAAGTTGTCGTAAAGCGAAAGAAGAAAAAACATACATCCAATAACCGCCAACTCATTTTTTTATTATTTTTAGGGTTCCGTAGGCAAAATGGCAAAAATGGAACCCTTATAGATTCGTCATGTCCGTCTGTCCGTCTGTCCGTCTGTCACAGCCGATTTACTCGGAAACTATAAATGCTACAGTAACGAAATTTGGTAAGGATATGTGTTGTATGAACCGCTACAGGATTATGATACTAAATTGTAAAAAAAAACCATTGGGGTGGGGGCCCTCCATACATGTAACTGAGGGATAGAACAATTTTTTTAGTTGTATATAAGCGTGTGGGGTATTAATAGAAAGGTCTTTGAAAATGATATGAAGGTTTATAAATCTCATTTTTATTTAAGCAAATCGTTTTCGAGATATCAGCTCTCAAAGTCTGAAAAGTGTGTCCCCCCCCCCCTCTATTTTTTAAACTACACGATATAAAATTCTAAAAAAAATATATGTTATGCACATTAATAAACTCTATCAACGATTTTTAGTTTGATTAAATTATCTCTTATAGTTTTTGAGGTAGGTTGATTTAACTGTATTTTTTTAATAATAAATTGATAATGGTACGGAACCCTTCGCGCGCGAGTCCGACTCGCACTTGGCCGGTTTTATTTTTTTTAATTTCACCTGTGATCAGGGCTTCAGATGCTCGATTTTCTGCCAAGTCAAACATTTCGGAGCATTTTTGAACGATAGTCGATACGATAGTCTATATCTATTTTATGTGATTTACTAAATTTAATGAGAGAAAATACAGAATAAAGCATTTGAAAATAGGACCCATTGCCCAAAAGTGACCGTCGTTCCTCTCCAGGGTCGCGTTTTATAAAGTTACAATTTACAATTTCGCTGTTTGCCTCTCTTTCTAGCCAATATGTGCGTGCGTTAGAGAGGAAAACAGCGAAATTGTAAATTGTAACTTTATAAAACCCGACCCAGGAATTCCAACATTTTGATACTTATTTGTGAAGTCGAGGTTTCTGTTCATAGGTATTTAAAAATATAGAATATTGAGTTAAGGTAACGTTAACTATTTGAGTAATATCTTAAAGTGGAAGCGAAGGTACAAGGATTCCCAGTTTTGAGGTACCTATTATTCCTTAATAGTTAGCTAGCATGCTAGCAAGACAGCCATACACATACCTATTCCTACAAATTAGGCTTAATCTGGCATAATACGATAACAATGATTAGTACTTACGGTAGATACTTACGCATTCATTAGGTACACCGTAGGTATATGTCATACTTTATAATCCTGGCGGTAAATCTTATTGACCATATCCCGATAAAATAGGCATTTAGAGTTATCATTTTATACCACCATTGAAATAATCCGGCGACATTATTTGCAGGTAATATAACAACGCTTATCATGAATAACGCTGCATTTCAAGATGCTACAGTGTAATAATGAAGCACTACAATTCAAAAAAAATTAATCAAGTATTCTTTTGGATTGGAGCGTTGTTCACGATAAGCAACGATAATAAAATCATCAACGAGTAAGTATAGGTACCAATAAAAAACCTAATCTTAAACAGTGTTTTTCCTTGTTTCCACAGCATTGATTACTGTTTGAGGTTTGTAGGTAGGTATTTAAATTGTAGCAATATTCACGGCAAAAGTACAGGTTTTTCAGATATCTCAGCTATACATATAAGAAGTATACGTACATTAGGTAGGTAGCCAACTTACTGAATAACCGCCGAATTAAGTATAGTATTACGAAAAACCAATTTGTAACCATTTAACAACCGTAACAACTTAACAAATCATTACACACCTGGATATACATTTTATGAATCATGGTCATTTAACAATAGGTACCCGTTTATGCTGTAGGCAATTTTGAAGAATAACATACGCTATTATTTTCTAAATAATACATAAAAACCTATTTTAGAAATCACGACCAACTGTGGAAAGTAAAATTATATATGTGTGCTTGTTGTACGTAGGTAAGTATGTTCCTAAATTTAAGCGACCATTCAATTAGTAAGTAAATACTAGAAATTAAATATCTCTACATCTCTACAAGCAGCTCTAATAGTAATTAGGTACATCTAAGCTCTGTTATTTTAACCTTTAAAAGGCAAATTTAAGAAAAGTGAGTTCTACCCTTTAGCCTCTTCGTTATATAAATCAAACCATTCTGTCATAAAAATTATAAAACGCGGGTCCTAAAATATTCTGTTATTGAAATACATTAGCAAGTTAAGAGTTAAACCAAATCGGAACTTAATTGCATGTAGGTACTTCTACCTATATTTATTACGATTATTAAGCTGTCTGTGAAAATTTAATAAACACGTTAGTTATATTTAAAATTGTTGACGATTTAAATTATGTACCTTCAAATTCCAAACCTTTTAGAAACAATGTCTCGCGTTTGGAAGTTTATTCGCAAACGTGTTATCTGTTTTACAAAACATCAGTGTAGATCCGTCGCATAAAAATGCAAACAAAGTAGGAAGGAATTTAGTGTATTTTCATATAATCGTAATAAATATGTAATATTCGGACGATTGGATATGCGATCCAGAAATACCTAAATGCTCATATATCGTCTTTTGTAATATGACATAACCGCCAAACAATTTTAGTAGGCCCAAAAACGAATTAAATATTTATAAAGTACCTATATTGTATCTTTTTAGGTACTTATTCTATTGCAATGACGTTTATCTTATGTTTTGTGTTTGCGAGGTCTTTATGATAATTAGTTGCTCAGTGCGACCACAGTTATAGTTTAGGAAATGGCTGGCAATAAAATTAGCGAACCTGTTTACATAAATTTCTTAGAGAAATAGGCCTCTTAAGCTTTTGAGAAATGGGCCTCTGATATTATTATACCTAGCTGGATTAATTATTCGCCCGTATAAAATACACACGTTGTATATTGAAATTTTGATTTCGTTGTTTTCATAGAGTGGGGGATAGAATGCGCATTCGCTCGTTTGGTCTAAATCCACCTTAAGGCTACAGCATCATGAAAGGCAAAGTGAGTCACTAATGTGCGCGATAAGTAGGTATGTGATATAATTTTCCTGGGACAATTCCTTATTGTGTAGGTAAACCAATTTTAACAATTTAATAAATATAGGTACACTTGGAGGTGATACCAGGGTCGCGTTTTATAAAGTTACAATTTTCAATTTTGCTGTTTGCTTCTCTTTCTGGCCCATGTGTGCGTGCGTTAGAGAGGCAAACAGCGAAATTGTAAATTGTAACTTTATAAAACGCGACCCAGTATAACTAGTTCTAAACTAAATTAGAATATGTTTTTAATTAATAAAAAAGTTTTATTTAAAACAGAAGATCAACAATTTAAATAAGTTACAAATTAAACTAAAATGAAAAAATAAAGATAAAACTTACACTAAAATTAAAATATACCTAAACAAACTACCTATAAAAAGAAAATACCTTCCAAAAGATCCGCCTGCGGCATGGTGCCCATGACACTGGCGGCGTTACCTCGCTGAATCGCTAAAGAGATTCTTTGTGCGAGGTAAGCGCCAGCCCTTGGGTCACCAGAGGCTTCGTGCAGCCGGGACTACATGGCCCTCATAAAAGTCTTCATGTCTGCTGACCAAGGACCTAAAGTTTCTACTGCAAGCGCCGCAAACTCGTAGTTGATTAAAAGCGACGAGTATTTGCGGCGCTTGAGAACCTGGGCCTGGTCAGCAGCAGCACCGGCTTGTGCTTATATAAAAAAGTTATCAAGGTGGAGGTGTGAATATATTTTCCCCGTAAATTTTATAATAAATTTACGTAAAAAATCCATTCATCGAATTGTTTTTGTAAAATTTCAGATATACCGTAAAACCACATAACTATAGTCCAAACGCTCCCAACAATGGTACAAAACTGAACCGAATATCTTCCATTAGGTCGGTCATTCTCCAGATTTGTGCTATAATCCTAATTAACACGTCGCTTTTTTTCTACTTACTTTTCAATTAATATCTTTACAAACATAGTAACATATTGATCGTAGAAACTTTAATATCTATGCGTCACTTAATAATTATGAAAGGATAATTATTTAAAAAACAATTAAAATGTATGTGACGTGTGAATTAGAAAAAGGACGTGTTAATTAGAACATTACGCTTTTGGAGGGCGCGTGAATTATGAAAACGACGCGTTAATTATAATATTTTAGATTTTGCTTGACGTGTGAATTAGAAAAAAAAAGTTACAAACTGACATTTCATTCCATATTCCAGAAAACATTATTTACGTAGATATAAGTAGTGAGTTTTTATCGATAGATATCACTTATTCCATGTATTGTATAACCAATTTCTAATTAACGCGTTCATTTTTGACGCGTGAATTAGACGCGTTATTTAGGTTTTCTTGAAAAATAAAAAATATCTTGTTATTTGTACATGCAATATACTACAGAATGTAACATGTATTGAACAATGCGATTTTTAATGTATACTGTAATTCTCGGCGCAATAGAGTTACTAGTTGAATTTTAAAATGTGAACGTGTTAATTAGAAATTTTGTGAACCAAGCCGCGTGAATTAGAGACATAGATTCATAGTCTCCTTCCGGAACACAACTTTCACGACCATCCCACACAGGACTCTGGACACGACTGTGGGCTAGACCAAAATGCGATAGTGAGGTCCGTACCTACGTTCAGAGTGCTCGTATGACAATGACTAGATGTGACGCGTCAATTAGGATAGGTTTCGAGACAAAGTGTTGATCGTTGATATCTTAGTCATATAGTACTTTATTCATTTGATATTTTTTTTACCATTAAAAGGTATTTTGTTTTGTTCAAAGAATTAGCTTTAGTTGGCGTTTCTTCATGTATATCGTAAGGAGAAATTAATATGTTAGTGAATCGGGTAGTGGGACGCGACGTGTGAATTAGGAGAATTACCCTTTACGTATTTTTTTCTACCCTTTGTGTTTAATATACGTACATGAAAATTCATGTACAGCTGAAAACGAATACAGTCTATGCTCAAAAAATATAATATATGATAAAACTTATAGTTTAATATTTTTAAAGAGCGAAGACATGTAAAAATGCACGCCTGGAGAATGACCGAGGTGTGATTGTTATATTAATCGTACTACTCATAGGCAAAAACTCCTCATTAATCATTTTTTTACTACGAAAAAACTATCTTAGTCTATACAAGGTTATTTTTTCACCAGTACAAATACTCTAGGGGCTGTATAAGTAAGTCAAAATGAACAACTTTTACTATGGGGCCGAAACTGAAATCGCGAAAAAAAAAACAGCTGTTTCATACATTTCAGACGACCATGAGTCGACAATTTCTATGGAACAGCTGATTTTTTTTTCGCATTTTCAGGTTCGGCCCCTTAGTAAAAGTTGTTCATTATGACTTACTTATACACCCCCTAGAGTATTTGTACTGATGAAAAAATAGCCCAGTATTTTTTCTTCTTAATTTTCTAAACTATGCAATTTATATACCTACATAAATTAAATCTACCTATATATATCTTCAACCTATGATAGTCCACTGCTGGTAGGCCTCTCCTATTAACTATGCGTATAGATGTATTAGGAGATAAATGTCCATAATCGCCACGCTGGGCAAGCGGATTGGCGATCGTAATAATGTGTGATCGCAATAATCTACTATGATGACGCAATCTTTTATCAAATAATGGTCAGTGACCAGTGACACTTCAATCCCTTAGTCGACTCTTACGACACCGGCAGGAGGATACATGGAGGATACTATGTGGCAAGGTCTGGCAAGTACCTAGATAGATACTATGTGTTTTTTGTAAATTTTAACGGAATTGGCAATATTAATCTATTAATATAATAATGCTGTAATTGTTGACACATTTGTATTGAATAGGTACCTACTTATTGGGAGAATCCTCTTACGCATACTATATTTACATGATATTTACCTAGTCGCGGGAAGGGGTGGACTTCCGCCCGATAACCGTCATGGAAATTGTGTTTAAATTAGTCAGTCATTTTATTTTCACTTGTATGAAACAATACGTGGAAAATAGTTTAAGTATTATATGTATAAATAATAACATTAAATTCAACGGCTTTATTAACATGTTAATCATTCATTACATAGATTTGTAATGTAACAAAATTATCTTAAAATGTGAAACTATAGATAGCCATATTATCAATTCCATAATTGCAAAAATAAATATACGAATATTTATTTTGGTACCTTGACACGCACTTATTATGGCTATTATGAGTCTATGAGCAAGGGCCGGAATCCTTCATACCAAAAATCAAACAGAGGATTTGGACGAAGTGTTTTATCGACTATCGATAAAAAAAATTATACTCGTTAGAATAATGTAATTAGGCTTTTGGATATACAGGGTGTAATCGTAGTTATTAATGTAATTTTACTCGTTGGGTAACGTACTTTCGATATCAGTTAAAAGTTTTCTGATATCTCTCATATTTACGGAATTATGGCCTGTAAAAACTTATCGATTACACCCTGTATATCACTACAGTGATGCCACATAATTAATAATAAGGCATATAATTAATAATGTTGGATATTTTTTTGACCTACGGATCAAAAGTTAGAGAGGGGGGCACAACTTTTTTTTCTTCTGTAGCGATTATCTCCGAAAATATTAACTTTAGAAAAAACTTTATTTCAAGAACCTTATTCTTTTTAAAAGACCTATTCAATCATACCCCACACTATAGGATTACAGCAAATAAAATAAAACATCCCCACTTCATCCGTTGGGAAGGTAGACCGAAATAAAAAAAAATAGTTTTTATTATATGTACCACTTTGTTGGAATGATTAATATGTATACCTGTACCAAATTGCAGATTTCTCGTATTAACGGCCACTGAGCTATGCTGCGGACAGACGGACATGGCGAAACTATAAGGGTTCCGTTTAGTGTCAATTATTCAATTAGTTCAATTATTTATCGATAATCGATAAAACACCTCTGGCAATCCCTCTGACAGTTTATTTTTTACTATGAAGAATTCCAGTCCTTGATTATGAGTAAAAGCTTGAGCAAGCAAAAAGTATGACCTCTTCATGTTCTAGTTCCAGAGAATACTATTCAATTAAAGGTGCGTTCAAACTAAAAGAGCATTCGCTGTTCTAACCTCCCGTGATTGGTTGATTTCGTAGAACGGGCGCTAGAACAGCGAATGCTCTTTTAGTTTGAACGCACCTTATAATTACCTAGCAGTGGAGATCTTGTAGAGATTTTATATCGCTTTCATAAAGTAATGTTTTGAAAAGAACACCTCTTTTTGCGTTCAATAGTTATTTATTATACAAGGGGGCAAAGTTGTTGTTTAACTGTCGTGCCAATATTGAGACCTGAGCTAGCGAAAGATTCCAAAATTGAGCCACGAGCGTAGCGAGTGGTTCAAAAACTGGAATCTTGAGCATTGCGAAGGTCTCAAGGCACGAGAGTTGAACAAACTTTGCCGCCAAGTGTAATACAACTTTTTTCCCCTCACTATCGCGAGGAAATATGATTACAAATCTTATCCAAATGTAAATTAACTTTAAGAAACTATTGAAAACTCAATGTCGAAACGTATCGTAGAATAGAGTTACTTATGGAATTTAAATATTGCCAATGGCTTACAAAGTCACATGAGAAACGACCAATTTAACATGTGAGCTCCGATTGCGCATGTTTACTACGGTCATACAGATCCACTTATACTAGGCAGTAGGGGGCTATAGGAATTAGAGAAATGTCAAATTACTTTATTCACAAGTGTGTAAAAAGCGTTTTTCCCCGCTCGTATTAAAGGATAAACGAGCGCTTTACGAGCTAGTGAGGGGAAAAAGTAATTTTTTTTTTATTTATAAATGTAATGACTTCTACTACTACTACTGTGTAGTACAGTACTTAGGCGTACTGTTATTGGTATAAATACTACAACAGTTGCCGGTAGGCATCTACTGAGTGCTTATTTACTAATAAGTGAGTACATATTATGTTTTCTCGTGCAAACCTACCTATTGTATTGCGGAATATCTAAACGAATGTATTATAAATATAGACACGACCCGAGGTTACAATGACGAATATTTATTGTGACAAGAGTATTGTCATGCAATTACTTACTGTATCTGGGTTTTTAACATGTGCGCATACGACAAGCGGTACTGTCATTAGCATCTGAGTCTTAACCGAGCGAGTCAAGTTCGTACACCTTCCGATAATGCCTTTTGTAGACCGACCTACTTTAATCATTATCATCGTATCATTATCGTGCAATACTTATCGCGTGTCGTTTATGATGGGGCACCTAAGTATCAGTACCTTAATACAACACGAATTGTATCAACACATGTAGATATTGTCAATTCGTAATTCATAAGTACATATAGGTATGTATTGTATACCTTCTTAGGCCCGGAAGCGTGAAAATCGAACACTCGGCATTTGGCCTTTATCCGATTGACTATTATACTATTAACATTACAAACTTCTATGGGGCTTGGTTTAGTCCTTGCATTAATTATAATAAAACTATATTAGTACAATATACCTGCATATTAAGATATACTTATTTGTTTTCAGATGTTACTATTAAAACCATGGAGATAATAATAAACGCAACGGGGCGGATACCACGACTTTAGGAATGGCAGATTGCAGTATAGAGGTCAGTGTAGTCAACTTAGCATTGCAGCACAACACAGCCACATACTGTATTCGCAAATTTTGGAACCTCGAAAATCTATCTTTTTGATAACATTTGTCGAACATATTAAACATTGTTATGAGGAGTTTGGGGTCTGTTTACGATGGCATTATTTACCTGGGTCGCGTTTTATAAAGTTACAATTTACAATTTCACTGTTTGCCTCTCTTTCTAGCCAAAATGTGCGTGCGTTAGAGAGGCAAACAGCGAAATTGTAAATTGTAACTTTATAAAACGCGACCCTGGCTACTCTCGAAATTCACTACATTAGGTAGGTACATCAATATCCTTAGACAAATGCTAGGATTCGGGTTCGCTACAATAAAACCTCATAATAGGTATACCATGTTCATAGAATGTTATGTTATGTTAAAACAGATTGGTAGTAAAATGCCTCAAATTTCAACAATACTCATTTTCAGTCATTTATATAATTACCTAAGTAAAAGGTGATAATGTCAATGTTTTCAGTACATCAAAATGCCAAAATGATATTGGCATAAATTACATCTAGGTATAAATATCCGGAAAGTATTAGCTTCATAATAACCAAAAATTCAAATGACAGTTTGTCAGAATAAAATATTGTTTATTGTAACTAGTGTGCACAGATTATCAACTTTAGTTAATACATACTAGGAGTATTTATGATGAAAAACTAAATTTAATTCAGTCTTCATGGATACTGCATTTTAGGCCATAGACATATAAAATTGATAGACCGAGTCTATTTTATCTGTGGGTGACGCCGGCAATGCCTGTCAACGATCTTTGTTTGTGTATACTAGTGCACCTAAACCGCAAATAGTAAAAGTGATTAAAATAAAGCTTTTCATGTATATTTCTGTTCGACAAGTGCACGGAATGTGATAAAAGTGATGACTTGTGTGGTTCCAGGGTGTAAAAACCGCCAGGGTTACCTGAATGAACAAAATAAAGACATTACGTTTCACCGGCAATTTAGTTTAGACTTGAATTTTAAGATTTCGAACCTTATTAAGGTAAAAGTAACTGAAAATCTTATTCAATATTTGTTGTCGGATACATATGTGTAGTTTTGAGATTAAACCATTTGTATTTACATTCGTAATGTAATTATAAATAGTGGGATTCAAACATTTGTATCGCATAGTGTGGTACTTAAGAGACCGATCGTGATATCGATAAATGTATTGATAGTCAACTCAAAAATGAATCGATGTTTTTAATGTCCAACAGGTTTCCACTGGACACTGAACAAAGGCTATTATGGGTCAAAAATATCAAAAAGGCAGACGACTGGTACCCTAAAGAGTATTCAAAAATATGCTCCGCACAATTTTGAGCTGTTGTTTCAGGCAAGGGTACGCGAATAAGTGATTACATTCTGACGTACTACCCACCATATTTGGTAATCATCCAATGTCATGTCAACCAGCAAGTAAATTAAATTTAGTTTAATAATGACCCTCATGTGATACTTGTGTAGACTGATTAATTTAATTATAAAGAAGCCATCATACCAAAATTGTTAGGTATGCTTTAAGGAATGATAAGTCCATAAAACATGTTATAATGAGAGTTTTCTGAAATCACCAGGGCAGGAGCAGGTCCAGAAACTTGTCTAAATTCTATGTTTATAGTTTCTGGTTTAAATATTTTGTATGAGTTAAAAAAAATACATAAAAAAAATTAAACTTTATTTAAAAAAAAAAAAACATTTACTTAGTCTTTCTTCGGGGCTAGATAATTGTGTTTCTTAGCGGGACCTTACGGCTAAGTGGCGCCAACTAGTGGCATAAGTTTTAGGAAACCCTCATTATGACATTTTAATTAAAGAAAATATTTCGACTGGTGCCCTAAAAAGTATTCAAAAATATGCTCCACACATTTTTAAGCTGTTGTTTCAGGTAAGGGCGTACCCATAAGTGATTACATTCTGACGTAGTACCCACCATATTTGGTAATCATCCAATGTCATGTCAACCAGAAAGTAAAGTAAGTTTAGTTTAATAATGACACTCATGTGATACTTGTGTAGACTGATTAATTATAAAGAAGCCATCATACGAAAATTGTTAGGTATGATAAGTTCCGTAAAACATGTTATAATGAGGGTTTTCTGAAATGCCGTTCATCAGGGCGGCAGCACTGAGGCGTCAGGTCCAGAAACTTGTCTAAATTCTCAGAGCGCCTATAGTTTCGTGTTTAAATGATTTGTACAAGTTAATAAAATTATGTAAAAAAATAAAATGACCTCAAAAGTCAAAAACATTTATTGCAAGTCACATTACAGTTTACAGGATGGAATTAAGTCTAGGTATACATGTGACGCCCTGCAAGGGCACAGCAACATAGTTGAATAGATTATTTTACTTATAACATAATTTTTACTTATACTGCATTTACAATACATACGTACGAGTAGATGACATTATCATATTAACGTTTCAGTAGATGACGGGGATGGGGTAAAGAGCTATCGAAGTATTTCTTTATCATTAAAAAATTCGGTTAAGTTATAGAAACACCTGTTTACCTTCTAGTTAGTTGTTCTTTGAGGCTAGATAATTGTGTTTCTTAGCGGGACCTTACCGCTAAGTGGCGCCAACTAGTGGCATACGTTTTAGACAGAACACTTCTTATGACATTTGACATTTTAATTAAAGAAAATATTTCATTAATTTTGTGATTTTACTTTTATCCTAAAATGTAGATTTAGAAATCATGACATATTAAGGATCGCAGAAGATCGTGATTCTGGGTAGGAAATAAGGTTTATTCCCACTGTTCATCGATCATCGCTACCTAATTTGGTAAAAATATTATTATTGCCGATAAAAGCATACGATGAAGACTGGACAACACTAATAGTAATGACATTTTATCTAGTCAGGTTGGTAGCATTGTTCAAGAAAATGGAGTCGGTGATATAATTCACGACCGAGTAGAACTACCTTATTTGTCTCTTTTTCCTTATGGAATACGTCTTGAGATGGTAAAGGATGACAATAGTTTGTTCAGGTATGTCTTAATACACGGAATCTTCCCTATATTTTATCTGTGTTTTAGGCATATTGAAAGAGTGACGTTTTGGTTTGAAGCATACCTTTTTTTTTTTTTTTTTACTTGGGGAAATGCGTTACGCATACCACCCGGGCACGGGGATGGACCCGGGTGGTTATGTGGGACTCCCAGGACTGAAGAGGCCATGGTATACCCACTAAAACCCCACGGTCTTCCGACTCGCCGCATTTGGGCGAGGCTACGGGAACTCCGAAGAACACTTCCGTGACCTCGCTGGCGGCTGTCCAGACATCGGACTCATCTCAAGGAGTTTGTACTCCGGCCATCTGTATGGCGTGCCTATTTTTGCAGCACGCATTCCGTCTCTGGGACCCTTGTGTGGTTTGAAGCATACCTGGGATAACTCGGGGCATTTATACGAAAGTGATGTAGCAAAATATTTCATCGACAAAAAATATATCGATGTTACTGTGAATGACAACATCGAAATCTTATTCGGCATAAATAAATATTAGGTAGTTACTCTTCAATTAAAATAAAAAACAAATTTAAACGGGTAGTTACGCGTTTATTTTTAAAATAGTTTTCAAAATATACAATTAATATAAAAATATCAATATTTAAATTGTCATTTTGATTAAAATGACATCTGCATACTTTTACTATCTGAAGAGGTCCGATATCAGTGGCCTATACCACAAAACTTTACAAGCGTACAATTCTACAAAATTGTATAAATTCCCATACAAAAAGTTGACAATTTTGTAGAATTGTACGCTTGTAAAGTTTTGTGGTATAGGGGCCAGATATGACATCGAACTCTGTACTGTAATCGAGAATGTTCAATAAGCACATCTTTTATTATAATTATATCGACATCTTTTTAATCGATATCAAATCCCTATAACTTGCCCCCAGTTATCCCAGGTATAATTTAACTTATAGACATTTTAAGAATACGGCTATTTTAGAAGTGTAGGTTTAAGTCATTCCAAGCTTTAGACACTATGAATGAGACTAATCTGTTTTGGGATTGCGTCGTTTTCGTTTTAGGAATACAGTATATCACTACATAGTATAAAATAAAGTCACTTTTTCTGTCCCTATGTCCCTTTGTAATCAACAACACACCTGTGAACACAGGCAAAGTGCCAAAAATATGTAAACAGAACTTTATTGCCTGGACATAAAGGTGTGTATACATATTTCTGGCACTTTGTCTGTATTCACAGCTGTGTTGTCGATTGTACGCTTCAATCTTTAAAACTACGCAACGGATTTTGATGAGATTTTTTTTTAATAGGTAGAGTAATTCAAGGGGAAGATTTTTATGTAGGTATAGTACCCGTGCGAAGCCGGGGCGGGTCGTTAGTATTATGATATTTTGTTGTAGCGAACAGGAATCGATGCTAGGGCTGAAGCCGTAGCGCATCTTGTGTTTTACAGGAAATCGCGACATTTTCGCAGTTACTCTTTATCAATACAATCAAAAAGAGCCGGGTAACCGCTACTAATCCACTTTTGTTGTCTAACACAGGGTGTGCTAGGGCCGCACTGGTAAAGGTATCGAAAAGCATTCAATTTCATCAAAGAAACAGCTATTTCAGGCGGAAAATCATGCACTTGACGGCAGAAAGTTGTTTACTAGATAATAATTAATACTAAATCTAAATTCTAGTCCGTGCAAAAAGTGCATATATATACTTTACCTACTACTTACTGACATAATTCTTATGATCTGACTTACAAGGTTTTTTATCTGTGGAGTGCGGAACGGGTCACGTCATTTAAGAATGTTTCTCTGGAATTATTTTTACTTTAGAGCCAGAAAAAGATTATTTTATTCTAATCTATTTAATTTGAACCTCCAATACCTACATGTGAGAAAAAAGGTAGGTAGAAATAATTAACAAAGCTAAATTTTAGGGTCACAAATACCGAGACTTGGGTACAAAAACACTCAAATAGAGCACTGTAATACAAACTTCTATATAGACCCTACTTGTAGTGATGTTACGTGTTTCTGTCGGTGAGTAGGTATGGTTTCCATAAACCCCATGAGTTGAGAAACCTCACATAGTGTTTACAACTTGGTACAAAAAATAAATAGCTATTTAAAATCAAGTCCCAATACAGACATGATTTTTAGCTGCTTTTTGCACTATATTAATGTGCATTCAGACCATTCACTATTCTAACCCCCGAAACTCAATCGCTACACAAAACGTAATTCGTTGATTTCGTAGAGTTGGGGATAGAATAGCGAATGCTCGTTTGGTCTGAATGCACCTTTAGGTAATAATGGCAACAAGTACCTAGACACTACACAATATTAAGGATGTTGCACCAACCACACTTGACAGGCTGATCAACATTACCCAGCAGATTAGTATGAAACATCCCATAAAATATTTTTTGCGAATAACGCTGAGAGACGGTTTGATCCAACCCACCCTTTGTGTTCTGTAGATAAGTAAAGGTGCATTCAGACCAAAAGAGCATTCGCTGTTCTATCCCCCGGTCTACGAAATCAACCAATCACGTTTTGTAAATATAACGATCGAGTGGGAGGTTAGAATAGCGAATGTTCGCTTGGTCTGAATGCACCTAAAGGTGTGGTTAAACTAAAAGAGCATTCGCTGTTCTAACCTCCCACTCTACGAAATTCGATCGGTACACAAAACGTGATTGGTTGATTTCGTAGAACGGGCGCTAGAACAGCAAATGCTCTTGTGGTTTAAACGCACCTTTAACCCTTCGCGTGCGAATCCGCGACTTGACTGCTTGTTCCGTCATACAGAGCGGTGGGTAACGCAGCAGGCAGAATGTGGGCGCGAGTGTCGCGGGCGCTGCGCCGCGCGGCGCTGCTGCTGCCGCTGGCGTTGACGGCGCTGGCGCTGATGCTGCTGCCGCGGCCGCCGCCCATCGCGCCGGCGCGCCTGCCCGCCGCGCCCGCGCAGCCGTCGCCGCTGCGGGAGGAAGCGCACCTCCAGGTATTATACCTACTTGGTTAGTATAGGGCGCGAGTGTCGCGGGCGCTGCTGCTGCCCCTGGCGTTGACGGCGCTGGCGCTGATGCTGCTGCCGCGGCCGCCGCCCATCGCGCCGGCGCGCCTGCCCGCCGCGCCCGCGCAGCCGTCGCCGCTGCGGGAGGAAGCGCACCTCCAGGTATTATACCTACTTGGTTAGTATAGGGCGCGAGTGTCGCGGGCGCTGCTGCTGCCCCTGGCGTTGACGGCGCTGGCGCTGATGCTGCTGCCGCGGCCGCCGCCCATCGCGCCGGCGCGCCTGCCCGCCGCGCCCGCGCAGCCGTCGCCGCTGCGGGAGGAAGCGCACCTCCAGGTATTATACCTACTTGGTTAGTATAGGGCGCGAGTGTCGCGGGCGCTGCTGCTGCCCCTGGCGTTGACGGCGCTGGCGCTGATGCTGCTGCCGCGGCCGCCGACCATCGCGCCGGCGCGCCTGCCCGCCGCGCCCGCGCAGCCGTCGCCGCTGCGGGAGGAAACGCACCTCCTGGTATTATACCTACTTGGTTAGTGTAGGGTTACGTAATTATTTGTAAACGGCTGGGCCGATTATGTTCGAAATAGTTTTATTTTAAAGTATTTTTAAAGGCCACTATTCATGATTTTTTTCATATTTTTTGGACCCAAAGTTACAAGGACAATTTTTTTTTTATTTTGATGCGGTTATTCCCGAAAATATTGACTCTCGAATAAACTTTCTCTTGAGACCCTTATTTTTTTAAGAGACCTATTCAATGCACACATCCCCACTTTCTTCGGGTTTTCTACATGCGTTTCATAGTAAGTATCGTCGATGCACTGTGTATAGAAAGTACACAGAATAAGTACCTACCTAGTAGTTAATAGTAAACGCAAACGATTTGGATGACTGACGATTTTGATGTAAGATTGCTTTGCGCGTCCACCCTATAGCATTGGTGTAACTAAAAATATGAACCTTACTCGGAGCAATCTAGTGTACGATATCCCTAACTTAATGCAAGTTCGAGTCTTCGCGAAAATCTTAGGGGTTTTGCAAACTAACCTAACCTAACCTAACCTATTATCCGCGTTTTCGCAAAACCCCTAGGATTTTCGCGAAGATTCGAAGTATCAAATTATCCTACGATATAAATATGTCAATCGGTATATTTCCTTTTCAGAACGCGCTGAATGACATCGCGGAGAGCGAAGAGATCGCGTCGGACGAGATATCAGACGTGGCGCGGCGGCCGTGGTTCATGAAGGGCGGGGAACAACGCCCGTGGCAGACCGACCCGTTCAACACAAAGCTGTTCCCCGAGGATGCGCCGGGCGATGACAGGCAAGTATTTGGATATAACGAGACGATTCTGACAGCGTGGCGGCCGTGGTTCATGAAGGGCGGGGAACAGCGCCCGTGGCAGACCGACCCGTTCAACACAAAGCTGTTCCCCGAGGATGCGCCGGGCGATGACAGGCAAGTATTTGGATATAACGAGACTATTCAGGCAGCGCGGCGGTCATGGTTCATGAAGAGAGGCGAGAAACACCCGTGGCAGACCGATCCGTACAGTACAAAGCTGTTTCCCGAGGATGCGCCGGGCGATGACAGGCAAGTATTTTGACATAACGAGACGATTCTAATAGCGTGGTGGTCGTGGTTCATGAAGGGCGGTGAACAGCGCCCGTGGCAGACCGACCCGTTCAACACAAAGCTGTTTCCCGAGGATGCGCCGGGCGATGACAGGCAAGTATTTTGACATAACGAGACGATTCTGACAGCGTGGCGGTCGTGGTCCCTGAAGGGCGAATAGCAACACCCGTGGCAGACCGACCCGTACTAGTGTACTACACAATTAACACAAAGCTGTTTCCCGACGATGTGCCGGGCGATGACAGGCAAGTATTTGGATATAGCGCAGCGGGCGATGACAGCGCTGCGGTCGTGGTCCATGAAGGGCGGCGAGCAACACCCGTGGCAGACCGACCCGTTCAACACAAAGCTGTTTCCCGAGGATGCGCCGGGCGATGACAGGCAAGTATTTGGATATAGCGAGACGATTCTGACAGCGCGGCGGTCCTGGTTATGAAGGGCGGCGATCAACACCCGTGGCAGACCGATTCACACAGTACAAAGCTGCGGTCCTACCGCAAAAATCGAAATTCGTAAATTTCGAGGATTTGTCTCTCCCACTTTAATGCTTAAACTTCGTTGGAGCGACAGAGAAAAATCCTCGTAATTTCCTAATTTCCATTTTCGCGGTAGTAGGCCTGTTTCCCGAGGATGCGCTGGGCGATGACAGGCAAGTATTTGGATATAACGAGACGATTCAAGACAGCGTGGCGATCGTGGTCCCTGAAGGGCAAATAGCAACACCCGTGGCAGACCGACCCGTACAACACAATTAACACAAAGCTGTTTACCGAGGATGTGCCGGGCGATGACAGGCAAGTATTTTGACATAACGAGACGATTCTGACAGCGTGGCGGTCGTGGTCCCTGAAGGCCGAATAGCAACACCCGTGGCAGACCGACCCGTACAACACAATTAACATAAAGCTGTTTCCCGAGGATGTGCCGGGCGATGACAGGCAAGTTTTGGATATAACGAGACGATTCAGACAGCGCGGCGGCCGTGGTTCATGAAGGGTTGCGAGCAACACCTGTGGCAGACCGACCCGTACAACACAAAGCTGTTCCCCGAGGATGCGCCGGGCGATGACAGGCAAGTATTTGGATATTGCGAGACGATTCAGACAGCGCGGCGGTCGTGGTTCATGAAGGGTTGCGAGCAACACCTGTAGTTTCAATACCTAGACGATTCAAAAGAGTTTGTTGCTATTCCAATTTGAATAAAGAATTATTTGACTTTGACTTTGACTTTGTGGCAGACCGACTCGTACAACACAAAGCAGTTTCCCGAGGATGCGCCGGGCGATGACAGGCAAATATTTTGACATAACGAGACGATTCTAACAGCGCGGCGGTCGTGGTCCCTGAAGGGCGAATAGCAACCCGTGGCAGACCGACCCGTTCAACACAAAGCTGTTCCCCGAGGATGCGCCGGGCGATGACAGGCAAGTATTTGGATATAACGAGATGATTCAGACAGCCCAGCGGTCGTGGTTCATGAAGGGCGGGGAACAGCGCCCGTGGCAGACCGACTCGTACAACACAAAGCAGTTTCCCGAGGATGCGCCGGGCGATGACAGGCAAATATTTTGACATAACGAGACGATTCTAACAGCGCGGCGGTCGTGGTCCCTGAAGGGCGAATAGCAACCCGTGGCAGACCGACCCGTTCAACACAAAGCTGTTCCCCGAGGATGCGCCGGGCGATGACAGGCAAGTATTTGGATATAACGAGATGATTCAGACAGCCCAGCGGTCGTGGTTCATGAAGGGCGGGGAACAGCGCCCGTGGCAGACCGACTCGTACAACACAAAGCAGTTTCCCGAGGATGCGCCGGGCGATGACAGGCAAATATTTTGACATAACGAGACGATTCTAACAGCGCGGCGGTCGTGGTCCCTGAAGGGCGAATAGCAACACCCGTGGCAGACCGACCCGTTCAACACAAAGCTGTTCCCCGAGGATGCGCCGGGCGATGACAGGCAAGTATTTGGATATAACGAGATGATTCAGACAGCCCAGCGGTCGTGGTTCATGAAGGGCGGGGAACAGCGCCCGTGGCAGACCGACTCGTACAACACAAAGCAGTTTCCCGAGGATGCGCCGGGCGATGACAGGCAAATATTTTGACATAACGAGACGATTCTAACAGCGTGGCGGTCGTGGTCCCTGAAGGGCGAATAGCAACACCCGTGGCAGACCGACCCGTTCAACACAAAGCTGTTCCCCGAGGATGCGCCGGGCGATGACAGGCAAGTATTTGGATATAACGAGATGATTCAGACAGCCCAGCGGTCGTGGTTCATGAAGGGCGGGGAACAGCGCCCGTGGCAGACCGACCCGTTCAACACAAAGCTGTTTCCCGAGGATGCGCCAGGCGATGACAGGCAAGTATTTTGACATATCGAGACGATTCTGACAGCGTGGCGGTCGTGGTCCCTGAAGGGCGAATAGCAACACCCGTGGCAGACCGACCCGTACAACACAATTAACACAAAGCTGTTTCCCGAGGATGTGCCGGGCGATGACAGGCAAGTATTTTGACATATCGAGACGATTCTGACAGCGTGGCGGTCGTGGTCCCTGAAGGGCGAATAGCAACACCCGTGGCAGACCGACCCGTACAACACAATTAACACAAAGCTGTTTCCCGAGGATGTGCCGGGCGATGACAGGCAAGTTTTGGATATAGCGAGACGATTCTGACAGCACTGCGGTCGCGGTTCATGAAGAGAGGCGAGAAACACCCGTGGCAGACCGATCCGTACAGTACAAAGCTGTTTCCCGAGGATGCGCCGGGCGATGACAGGCAAGTATTTTGACATAACGAGACGATTTTGATAGCGTGGTGGTCGTGGTTTTTGAAGGGCGAATAGCAACTCCCGTGGCAGACCGACCCGTACAACACAATTAAACACAAAGCTTTTTCCCGAAGTTGTGCCGGGCGATGACAGGCAAGTTTTGGATATAACGAGACGATTCTGACAGCGCGGCGGCCGTGGTTCATGAAGGGCGAATAGCAACACCCGTGGCAGACCGACCCGTACAACACAATTAACACAAAGCTTTTTCCCGAGGATGTGCCGGGCGATGACAGGCAAGTATTTGGATATAACGAGACGATTCAGACAGCGCGGCGGCCGTGGTTCATGAAGGGTTGCGAGCAACACCTGTGGCAGACCGACCCGTACAACACAAAGCTGTATCCCGAGGATTCGCCGGGCAAATACCTATTTAAACTATTTAGATATTGATATATCGAGGTGATTCAGACCAGCGCGGCGACCTTGGATCATAAAAGGTGGTGAGCACCCGTCGCAGACCAACCCACAAGACGCAAGGAACGGCATTTGGAAATGGCAAGTAAATTTATAAAATTGTGTCAATGGTAAAAGCAATTATGTTATCTTTAAATTAGTCAGTAAGTCACCAAACAGTTTTAATTAAGTTGATAGAATATTATCGCCGAACAATGCACCTACTTACTCACTTAAAAATAATTAACTGTTATCCTTCTGAGTCACGCCATCGTAGTACCATTTTCCTCGTCAACTTAGCCATTTTTACCATTAGCGCCTGGTTTAAATCAATGCTTACTTATATGTACATTTTATATTAATAACTACATATAAAGTTGTTTAATAAAACATCACTTAGGTATATTTTCGTCATGAATGCACTTTTGCAAGCAAGTAAGACTTTTAAGACGAAGTTGTTTGATGCCGATAAATACCTGCCTAAGCAGTATAGAAAAGTACAGTAGGTATGTGAAATTATGCCTAGAAGTATAGTATTTGAAATTTGCGATTCCGATTTAGATTCGATTAGAAAATGTAATCCAAATTGTGAATTGTGACGCACCTTGTCTCAATGGAATCTGGAATCTTTTCTTAACATTAATGGGTCGTTACGTGGTTGATGAAATTGATTACCGCGATCCTCTTTCGATGGGCTCTCAAGTTCTTTCCTATTGCAATAGCAACTGTTATTTTAAGATAACTATTATTTTACGACTGTTAACCTAAATTGTTTTTGGATACAAAGGTATAAGTATTTCATTTCTACGTTGACCTGTTTTTGGTATACGTTTGGTCTACTGAATAATGTAACTGACGAAATACTGGTAGGTACTAGATAGAAACAGCAGTTAATTATGTGAAATTCTGTAACATTGATTAGGTCGTTAATCTTTAATTTTCTTAATATTAATCTTTAACTGACGTCTCACAGACTTTGCGTATTTATTCTTAACTTTATGCGAAGGTGTAAGTTTGCAATTATTATTATTGATAGGTTACTAAATTTAAACATCTTTTTCAGAATGGTCGAGCAGCTAATGTACACACTACCGAAAGACGAGGAGGTGCCCATAAAGAAGATCCTGCTCGCGAACGGACTGGGCGCGTGGGGCGTGCCCAGCGGCCGCACGGAGTTCCTCCGCAACAAGTGCCCGGTGGACCGCTGCACGCTGTCGGCGGATGCGCGTGACGCCGGCTCTGCGGATGCCATCCTCTTCAAAGACCACCACACTCCTTTTAACGTCAAGCGGCCGCCTAACCAGGTAAACGACACTCAAATGTTTGTTAATGTGCACGTATAGACTCCACCACAAAAATAGCCCAGTGGACCGCTGCACGCTGTCGGCGGTCATGTGCGATGTCCGCTCTGCGGATGCCATCCTCTTCAAAGACCACCACACTCCTTTTAACGTCAAGCGTCTGCCCAACCAGGTAAACGTCACTTGAGCGTCTGTTAATGTGCACGCGTAGACTTCACCACAACAAGTACCCAGTGGACCACAGCATGCTGTCTGCAGATGCGTGCGACGTCGGCTCTGCGCATGGCATCAAAGGCCAACTTACTAGTTTAGTTAACGCTAAATATATTATGTCGTATTTTCAATATACTACCTGAATACCTACACGTGTGTGACGTGTGGCATGAAAAATTCCATATTAAACGGGGTCCTAAGGCCCTAACCTTAACTTTTTCTATTTAGAATAGAATACAATGCTTTTTATTCAGAAACTTAGTACAAAACAGGACTTTAACTAAGAAAATAACAAAATTCCTGAAAAGGCTTCCACTCAGCTTGTGTCAACTGGTCAAGTCATTTGTTGACGCTGGTCTTCCGTGGAAGCTATTTGACATTCGAGAATAAATAAAACCATGTTTCAAACATCTTATTAAACCCGGATGGCAATGGCTCACAAACGTGCACCAAAAGGAGCACCTTTTGGAGCACGTTTTTTTATAAAATTTTAATAGAAAATAAAAAAAAACATTTAAAATAAAACTATTTCGAACATAATCGGCCAAGCTTGCATACCTTTGTAATGATGTTGTTATCGTAATATTTTAATGGCTAATCTTTTCTATTCTAAATTACATTACGTAAGTAAATAAATAAACAATATTGTTCAGATCTGGATCCTGTACTACCTGGAGTGCCCGTACCACACAGCGTCACTGAGGCCGGGCTCCACAGACGTGTTCAACTGGACGGCCACGTATCGCCGCGACTCCGACATCGTGACGCCCTACGAGCGCTGGGTGTACCACGACCCGCTCATCACGGAGAACAAGATGGAGAGGAACTACGCCGCCAATAAGACTAAGAAGGTACGCTTCCCTGTATGGTCATTTGAAGGTACAATCAACAACACACCTGTGAACACAGGCAAAGTGTCAAAAATATGTAAACAAAACTTTATTAAAGGTGTGTGTACATACTTCTGGCACTTTGTCTGTATCCACAGCTGTGTTGTCGATTGTACCTTAGGGGCTACAATGATCTCTTTTAACCGATCCATTGCGTGTTCCATTTTCAAAAACTTATCTTTGGCGGCGAACATTTTTTTCATGATACGCCAAGCGTGCCTTACCCGATAGAATATGATGACACGCTTATCGTGTCATACGCCATTCGTTAAAAACATTCATGACACGCCTGGCGCGTCCTCCGCACTGAAACTGTTTAATGCGGTTCAGTTTAGGTTCGGCCTGTCAGTTTTTGACAGTTTTTCTATAGAACTGACACATCGAGATTCAGATTTAGTCCTATACTGAATCGCATTAGTATAGATCATGGTAGCCCCCTGTTAACTAATAAACGTCAATGCAGCGCATATGATATGTACGACCCTACTTAAACATGTACAGTCAACCCCAGTTGTTCGTTTTACATTTATTTTCTACATGATAAGGTAAATAACCTGGTTAACAGTACTTAGTATTAGTATTATTCTACGAAAATGTGGACATGCGGCATTAATTACCATTGCAGTCTAGCACCTACCAATATGTGGTCACATTGCGTATACTTAGCGCCGCATAGTTAACAAGTAGGTACATATAGGCAATAGGCACTCACGTGATCCTTAAGCCTTGATACAATTCACAAGCTTACGAATGGTCAGTTAACTGTGTTCCCGTTTGTACAACGCCTCGGTTTACTCAGTTATCAAAGGGACACGATATTCTTAGATCATACAACATTTTACTACCGATATCTCTTTGAATCACAGTAGTAATTTATTCGAACCGCTCTTAGATTTTTTGTATTATGGTTGGCAATGCTCCAGCTCACTTATCTATCATAAAATTTTACCGAGAGGCGCAAGCATAATAGACATCCACAATCCACATCGTAATTCTAAATACACACTTATACATAAGTATATAGTGCATATTATCGCGTTACATGGTCACGGGAATAAAAATAGAGTTATAAACATGACAACAATAAAACATCAACCTTTAAATGGCTTCGGAAATTGACAATTTGTTTCGTTTTTAATTATAAGAGCCCTTACCATAAGGATGAAATTCGTTTGTATCTTTACACGAATTATCTGTCTAAGCGTTCTTATGGTCAGAGACAATATTGGCCCTAGGTATAGATTGAAAATGGTACTCTTGCCTTTTGTCTGTTTGTGGCCATAGTAAGTGTAGTTTCATGTTCAAAGGGAAAACAGTAGGTTAATGCCGATTTAACTACCACCTTGAAAATTTTATTAGAGAAGCATGCTTACGTCGTATAGACAGAATAATAACATTTTCTCAAAATGATCGTGTGTAGAAGTGGATTGAATTCAATGCTGAAGGAAAGAAATACAGGCAATTCCTTACGGATAGATACAATTCGACCCATTGCTATAGGTAAGCTATTTTAGGCCTATGAGCTATCGGTGCTATCGGCTATAAAATCGACCAAAAGATAAGACCCGTGTGAACAAACGAGACACAGCGATATTTTAAACCTAGCTCATAGCTGAGCGAGTAGCTACAAACATCGCCAAGTCTCTTTTATTTGCACGGTAGCGCTCATTTTTTGTTCGTTTTATAGCCCATAGCTCATAGCTCGCGGTGGCACCAGTGCCCTAGTAGTACCCTAGACATCGAGTTGATAGAACAACGATCAATATGTCCGAGGACGGTGTCAGTAGGTACGGGCAGCGTTTTGAGCTGCTTTGGTTAATTTATCCAATGTTTCAATTTATTCATAAACATCTCCTATAACTATTATAGCAGTCTATGTTACATTTTCCATGTAATTAAATTTGGACTAAGTGTCAGTGTGACAATGTTCAAATTTCAGTTGATAAAAGTGCAATATAGGACCTTGTAATATTGGGACAGCGATATGTGTTTTCTAATGTCTAACACGAACATAGTACAAGTCATAACATTATTAAACACTTAAGTAGGTACCAGTATGTAATGAATTATTACAGAACCTTATTTTCTGATCCTTATCGCTGGTCGTGAGCACTACGCGCGGTAGGCGGTTGCCACATGGTATTGCTATCCAAGCCGACTAGGTACGACAAACATGAACGATAACGGCAGATAGATACGGTTCTGGCGTCGATAATTGACTAGACACACTTTATTGCCCAGATGACTACATTATGTAGTTACAACTTGGAGTTCTACCTTACCTATAAATTTTTAAGTACCTAATTTTAACGTACCTAGTAACAGTACCTACCTTGGTAAGCAGGTTACCTACCACGTACCTATCTGCTTATTTTAAAGCATTATTGTTTTGTAAAGATAAAAGGTCCCTTTGGTCCCACATTGTTATTGATATTACCTACAAAGGAGAATAAAGGAGACCTAAGAACCTACCTAGATAAATAAAAATACTTAATTACTTAGATTTTTTATATCTGCTGTAACTATTTCCTTGCAAATTCTGACCAATTCTGAATCGCGAATAAATTTTAAATTGTCGACGTTTACCTAAGTAAGTATTGAATGTTCGTAACTTTTTTCCCTAAACCCAATTTTCGTACATTTCAATCTCTCAGTTAGGTACGGCCTGTTTCAAAATCCCGGAATCCCGGAGAAAATATATCCGTCAAATAAAATGTTCACTGTCATTTGCCTAAGGTATATATAAAAGAAAAGAACTGCTAATGTTTATCAGATATATATGCTATCCGGGGATGGTGACCTGGAAAATGTACGTGTTGCCCTGTTACACTTACCTACGTTTAAATCTACATGTGCGAGTGAGAGGGAACACTTTATTCATGGTTCGCGGTAGGCCCTCATGCCCTTACCTTACCAGTAAGCCTTCTACACGATCGGGTCCAACCGCCAACCGTCGTGATCAACCATTTTTAGCATTGGTTCCACACAATCAGGTGGTTGACTCAACTTGTATGTGTCAATCGCGTTTACACGGTCTGTTTTCACATTAACCTATTGACAGCTACAGTCGGCTATAGGCGACGCCGGATAGTCTTGCCACGGACGCCAACGACGGCTACAACCGTCAACGACGCCAATACGATAGCGACTTACGCGGTAAATCGTAAAGTTCAATTTCGCTTAAATAATCGTGAACGGAACAACGAAGGTCAGCATATTGCTTCGCGGTCAAAGGGCAATCCAGAACACGATGATTGACGGTTGGACCTAATCGGGTACTGGTAATAAAGTGTTCCCTCTCTCGTTACGTACGCCTATTAGTAGCATGATCTCGCCCCCAGGTGGCGTGGTTCGTGTCGAACTGTCACGCGCGCAACCGCCGGCTCCAGTACGCTCGGCAGCTAGCCAAGCACATCTCCGTCGACATCTACGGCGCGTGCGGCTCGCATCACTGCCCGCGCGCCGACCCCAACTGCCTCGAGATGCTGGACCGCGACTACAAGTTCTACCTCGCCTTTGAAAACTCCAACTGCCGCGACTACATCACTGAGAAGTTCTTCGTCAATGGACTGCAGTGAGTTGGCGTTGTAACACTACTTGTGCAGCTGTAGGTACTTTGATTTAGCAAGTAACGTTTACTCAATACGTAGACAAATCTTCAGTAAATCACGTTTCATGCCTTGGACTTGGATTACCAGCTTACGTATCGAGTGTAAAGTAAACGTTACTTGCCAACTTAAGTTCTTCTACATCTGTTTCGGACAAAGCTCTTGGCAGTTTCTCTCATCTATACACCTATGAGATGGCACTTTGCCTACGAAAGTGTCTTATTCCCATTTTTTTCCTATCCTATATCGGTGTCCCCTTCCTGGACAGAGGCCCCTCCCCTGGATCTCCGTGACTCCCGATTTTGTGCTTCCTCCGGCCAGTTCTTAAGAATTGATTCCAAATCGGCCCGCCATCTCCGTCTGGGCCTGCTACCGCCGTTGTTGTTCCGGCACCCACACTCTTAAGGTGGATGTCCCTGTGCGATTTTCATACAAATTTGTCGACATTAACTCTGTTAATTAGTAGACTTTTTGTAATTTTGAACCTTGATAGTAAGTTGTACGTATCCCGTAGATGGCGCGTATGTAAAAAAAAGTCCAAAAAGTGGTATAGTATTTCTGAATTATCAATTTGAAAATTGATACAATTTCGCTCTTTGCATTTGTATATGTGCGTGAATAATACTATCCATGAAAACTGACATGGAGGCAGATGACAAGGTAAGCTTAACCATATCCATCACAGATGTCACTTTAAAACTGCTAGTTAAATGACCTCACTAATTAGTAATATATTCGGTCAATAGATGGATTATTAAAAGTAAGCGTAATTCATAAAATAGGTATGTTGTTATTGTTTTTATTTTATCGAATAAAATATCCGGTAAAATTTTATCCCTCGATTCGCCAGGTCGGATCTCAAAATACAATATATCGGTCAGTATTTTTTATGAATTACAGCCAGTAGGTAGTTAGGTAGCTACTTTTGTATCTAACTATGATGCTCACTTTAATTCTCATTTAGCGTAACTTGTACAACAGTTTGGAAGAAAGGAGCACATTAATATGAT